>JAYMTK010000952.1:0-18411 GCA_036897405.1 Pelargonium myrrhifolium
AGCTGCCTTATCGACTTCTTCTTCAAATCTCTGGAGGTTTCACCTCCCACAATTACCATAACATGCTTCTTCTTCTCTTCTCTTGGATTGATGGTGTCACTCGAAAGTGCACCAGGTTGTCTCATACACAGTCTTAGCAAGCTGCTCTACCTACGTCTCAAGCTTCCTAAGAGCTATTTCAGTATCTTTCTTCGAAGCTTGGAGCTTTAAGATAGCTTGATTCATCACTCCTCTATCGTGCAAATAAGTAGTAATGAACGTTCTCAAAACATCTTCAATGGATGGGGGAGGAGGTTGTGCAGGAGCATTACTCGCCTGATTATAATTTCCTTGGCGAGAAGCAGAGTGTTGGTAACCTTGTGGCTTAGGGAAGCCGGGAGGACCATATGTGCGTTGCCCTTAGCTATGTGTGGGAGGATTCAGAATATTACTCGTGTTACCATAACTCAAGAGCGAGTTATTCCTTCCCACATAATTCACTGAGTTGATTACCTCAGGGCACACATCGTGCATATGTCCTCCTCCACAAGTTACACAGACTGTAACTTCTTCAACTGGAGAGTCTTCTTGAACTGCATTCACTTGGGAACCCGAATTCAGGAGCTTCTTTTGATTGTTCAGGATCTCCTCAAGCTGCTCTTGAATCGCTTTAATAGCGGGTTGATTGGCACTTCCTCCAGCGGATGCACCTCCTCTATACGTGTCCTCATTAGTACTGTTACTAGCAACTGTCTCAATGATCGCACGCATACACTCTGGCTCCCACGCTAGGAGTGAGCCACCACATGATGCGTTGAGCGTGTTCTGACAACTTGGACTCAGTCCATAGTAGAATGCTCGCATAGCTCCTTGTCAGTCAGCTCATGGAGGGGACACGCCTCAATCAGGTTTTGAAACGCTCCCAAGCCTCGTATAAGGCTTCTCTCATGCGTTGTTCGAAATCTGCAATCACCCTTACTTTCTTCTTTTTATTTTTATAGTAAAAATAGTATCATAAATAAGTCATTATGTTAAAATTTTCAACTAAAAATTGAGATTTGACCCAAACTGGTATGTTTAATTGATTGACTTGACAATTGGTTTAGTTAATATATTTATATACAATACAGTGTCCTGATTAAAATCGGGCGTTGATTGATTTAAATATATATATATATATATTGATTTGACTTTTTTTAATTTGGTCAAGTCAAAGTATGATAAAGTGTTGGTTGGTCTTCTTTTCTAATGATTAGGTAGTTTGAACAGGTCCTGTATATATGGTGGATGATCCAATTGTGAGATCGGGTGGTCCGGTCGAGACCTTTCGTCTGGGTACAGAACGCACCGTTAAGCAAAGACCTGAATGTTTTTTCGGAAGACCACCTCCAGCGTGAGAATTAGTTCTACACACAAACAAATTTTATAATAATTAAAGATCGGTTCCTCGCAGTTTGCATGGTATAATTTGAGAAACGTACGAAGAACACAAATAACGCTTGAGAGGTTTTCGTATTCTTGCAAATACTATTCGAATGCTAACTTGACCGAACCTTTTACCTTTGGCTCAAGACTTCTTGTATAGTACTTGAGTTTACCTAACACGCGTCACGCTCTGATTCACTGATGTCGATGTGGGACCCAAAGGGCCTTTTGGTCTTTTCACTAGGCTGTCTGCTGGTTCTGCTCACCAGCAGTTGATTCTCTTTACTTAGTTGTCTGCTGATTCTACTCATCAATAGACCAGCTTGTTCCCTGCTCGCTGAGTTATGTGGTCTATAATGCGTTCTCCGCTCGACTTATTTCCTTGGGCCCTTGCTCCCTTACCAGAGCCTTGGGCTTATTTACTATATGTCCATACGGATGTGTGTGATATGCTTAGGAGCATGGACATGTTGATGATGCGGTCGACATCCTTTACCCGTGACTAGAGGAGGCGCAAATAGTGTATAGTTGGAGGATGAGGGATGGGTGAAAGGGAAAGGAGAATGAGGGAAGGGGAGAGGGAAAGAGGAGAAGGGAGAAAGGTACGGGTAACACCAAATATGGGAAAAGGGTGTATCCAAATATGGGGGAAAGATGTATCCAAATATGGGGGGATGATGTATATAAATATGGGGGAAGGATGTATTCAAATATGGGTGAAGGATGTATCTAAATATGAGAAAAGGGTGTTTGGTTGAAACAACACCATGTGAGAGAGGAGAGGGGCAAAAAGGTGCATAGTAAAAATAAGCCTGAAAGAGGGGAGATAACACGCCACGTGTCAGGTCGTCATTGCGCCTCGCGTGTGTGTGACGCATGTGCTCCGCGTGCAGCGCGTGGGCCTGAAACCTTCTTTATTTGATTGTTTTTTGGCCATTCCGGGTTCATTTGTGGTCCAATTTGACTTTCATTTGAATGGTTGTGCTCTATGTAGTTTTTTCTTCGATATGAGTATAGTGATGAATATGTTTGGAAATCTCAAAATTTGGACCCTCTGGAAAACACCGAGTCTTTGATTGGCCTGAAGTCTAACTCAGGCCTCTTGACGAGGCCAAGGACCGAGAATTGAGTGAGCCATGCGTCACTATCTCATTGGTCGAATTCATTTTGATTTTTTATGACGAATCAGTTGCCCCCCACTTCAAGCAGTGTTGATTTATCGAGACTGCGCTGGAGTATAGTCGCGGTCTTGTCTCGATTTTCATTTTTTGTGCGTTGTAAATTATCTCCCAAGGGGATTCGTGTGGGCCATTAGGTCTTCTAGCCTTTAGTCTTCCAAGGGAGTTCACAGAGGGGCCTTAGTTCTTCGCGCTCCGTGGGGTGATCAAATTTTTCTAAGTGTGAGACTTACTTTTGGGTTAAGGTTCGTTCCCTCTTAGATGGTGACACTAATTTAGGGAGGGGTGATTCCCTTTGTTAATTGGAGACAAGCTCCACCACTGGTTGGAGACGAGACTCATTCTTTTGGTGGAGATAACATTCCTTTACTTAGTAGAGACATGGCTCCAAGGAGGCGTGACTCCTTTTCTTGGTGGAGACAAAGCTCAACGGAGGCGCGACTCCTTTACTAGGTGGAGACAAAGCTCTAAGGAGGCAAGAATCCTTTACTTGGTGGAGACATGGCTCCAAGGAGTTGTGACTCCTTTACTTGGTGGATGTGAGGCTACAAGGAGGCGCGACTTCTTTACTAGGTGAAGACAAGCCTCCAAAGAGGCAAGACTCCTTTACTTGGTAGAGACAAGACTCCAAGAAGGCGTGAATCCTTTACTTGGTGGAGATGAGGCTCCAAGGAGACATGACTCCTTTACTAGGTAGAGACAAGGCTCTTTTACTAGGTTGAGACAAGACTCCTTTACTTGGTGGAGACATGGTTCTAAGGAAGCGTGACTCCTTTAACTGTTGGAGACAAGGATCCAAGGAGGCACGGCTCCTTTAATTGGTGGAGACAAGACTCCAGGGAGGCGCGACTCCTTTACTAGGTGGAGACAAGGATCCAAGGAGGCGTGACTCCTTTACTTGATGAAGATGAGGCTCCAGGTTTTGCTATCCTCAAATGGCCTGCTGATAAGTAGAATCAGCATGCAAGGTTGCATGCCAAGGCTGCACGCCAAGGCAGCACGCCAAGGGTATTGTGTCAAGGCTGCGTGCTAAGGCAACACGCCAAGGGTAGCACGACAAGGCTGCGTGCCAAGGCCGGACACAAAGGGTAGCGCGTCAAGGCTGCGTACCAAGGTAGCATGCCAAGGCTACGTACCTAGTCAGCGTGCATGGACGTTCATCTTTTCAAGTTAGGTCTCACACGATCAGGTGATCCTTCCATAGGATCACGGACATTCAGATTCGCTCCACATTCTTGCTATTTCCAAGTTCATATTCGGGTTTTTGCTTACCCACAACAGTTAGGAATATATACATATATTTCATATCAAATCTTATTACAAGAAATAGCCTAACTCTTTTGTGGGAGAGGGTATTTTCGCTCACTAGTCTCCTCTCAGTGATTGTTGGTACTCTAGGGTTGCTTTGAACTCCTGTTAGCCACTTTGGAGTTCTCGTCATTCTAATCTTTTCCGTAAGGCCTCTTCTTTCCTCTGTTGCCAAGTTCAGTATTGAAATGAGTCAACTTTCTTTCTACAAGTAGGTTCTCAATCGTTACCTTGAGTTCGAAATTGTCTTCAATGTCATGGCTCATGCTTTGGCGGAGAATACAATACTTCTCCACTTCTCTTCTCCTACGTTCTCTCTCGAGAATGACTGACCACTTCATATTCTTTGTGTTTTTTATGTATTCGAAAATTTCTTCATATTTAGCCGTTAAGGGGGTAAATTTTATTCTAGAGGCGTCGCCATTTCAAGATTTATCGTTCTTCTTGTTGGGAATGTTATATGGATTATAGGGAGAGTTTTTCTTAGAGGGAACATGCACTTCATACTCTGCGGCAGTGCGGCTGGCATAAGTATACATCTCCTCTACATCGATATGTTCATAGGCCAGGCGGAGGATCTTATCCCAAGTTTTGGGTTTGTGGGAGAAGAGTGCCCTGTATAGGTCTTGCGAAACTAGGCCTGCTCGGAAGGCTGTTCACACAGTCTCATTAATGACTCCTTCTTGAATCTTTCAACATATGTCTTGAGTCTATCTCCCATCTGTCTGATGTGAACCAACTGCATCTGGTCCATCTTGGTTTGTCCTGTTGTCTTGAAGTTATCATAAGACAACTTCCTGAATTGTGCCTAGGACTCTATGCTCCCATATGGGAGGTTGTTGTACCATCCTTGCGTTAAACCTTGTAAGGTGCAAGCAAACATCTTGCAGCGCACTGCATCATCATTTGTCAGCATTTGCGTGTGGAGTTCAAAGATAGTCTTGGACTCGGTTGCTCTTATTGATCCGTTGTAGGTGATAACGAGTATACGAATGTTCGGCACTGTAAGGGAATTGTGGATGGTGAGGGAGAGTGGATTGGTGTCACGCTTAATGCCTGCCTTTTTGTCCTCAACAGCTTGGACTTTGTCTTAGAGTCGTTGCAACCCCTCTTGGATCAGAGTGATAGCTGGGTCGGTGAGAACTCTGACTGTAGGGGTGGTTGGCGTATAGGTTGCTTGACCTAAATTTTAGAGAGTCTGAAACATCGAACTCAAGCGAAGTGGTTAGATGGGAGAAACTGGCGTCGCTCTGGCGGGTGCGCCTGGCTGCTCAACTAATGTTGCTCCAGTCTGATATTAGTTTACCAAGAATGCATGGAAGATGACTTTCAACGCCTCGTCATTGGTGCCGACGTGATGGGAACATGAGTGGTCCTGGCCGCCTGCTGAGCCTGTACCTACTCTCAGCGCTTGACTCGCCATTCAGTACACTGAGTAGAGTCTTCGATGTTGGCGGCCGCTTATGGGAGCCCTAGACTGCGTAGATTCACCCTTGCAGCTGATTCTCCTTACCATTCTTCCAAGCTATCCTCCCTTGGTCGAGGTGCAATGTTGGAGCGACACTCCCCATTCCTAGGTGCATCGTCTCAGGAGAGTCTCTCCCATATGGAAATCCTTGGCTGAGTGCCTTAGACTTGTCGATTACTCACAGCTGAGGTCCTTGGCAGTTGGCCCTCAGCTGGTAGTCCCATCATTACTTCACGTGTTGCGGTATCAATCATCAATGTTGTTATGACTGGCGGCACGATTGGTGAAGCGATTGTAGGAAGGGTCACTCCATTTTTAGCAAGGTACGTGCCGAACATTGCACCTATGAATTTTTTAGACATTCTCTTGAGCATGTCTGTGGATTCGATTGTCATAGGTGGAACAACAACTGTCTGGGGATAAGCTGCAACCTGGGCAGCTCAAAGAGCCTTTTGAGCCCTTCTGCGCTCCAACTCTTTCATCAATTCTTATCTCTACATGGAGTTCTCTTGAGCCTCCACTTGAATAGTCATCTCTCGCCTAGATCGGGGACTACCTCTACTACCTCTCCTCATCCGCGAGGTGGCAGACCTTTCCTGCTTAGGACTTCTGCTGACAGTTGATGGTGGGGAAACATCCTTACCAGGTCTTATGTTTTCTTCCATTGAATTCGTGCGGTTAGGATGTCTAGTTGGAACGATGACTTTCAAATCATACCCAACAATGAAACCAATTGATTTGACTATTTTTAATCTAGTCAAGTCAAAGTTTGATATGGTGTCGTATAGTTTTTTTTCCAATGCTAAGGTAGGTGGAACAGGTCCTGTATATATGGTGTATGATCTAACTGTGAGATCGGGTTGTCTGGTCATGACATGTCGCTTGCATACAAAAAGCATTGTTAAGCGGAGACCGTATGTATGTCCGGGAGACCGCATTTGGCGTGAGAATTAGTTCTGCACACAAACGGATTTTATAATAATTAAAGATCAGATCTTCGCAGTTTGCATGGTATAATTCTAGGAACGTTCGAATAACACGAAAAACACTTGAAAGGTTTTTGTATTCTTGCAAATAGTATTCGAATGCTAATTTGACCTAACCTTTTACCTTTGACTCAAGACTCCTTATATAGTCTTTGAGATTACTTGACACGTGTTGCACTATCATTCGGTGATGTGGAGGTGGGACCCGAAGGGCCTTCTGGTCTGTTTACTGGGGTGTCTGCTGATTCTACTCGCCAACATGCCAACTTCATTCCTTTACTCGGTTGTCTGCTGATTCTACTCATCAGCAGATCAACTTGCTCTCAGCACACTGAGTTATGCAGTCTTTATGTGATAACTAGTATTTTGTACTAGTTATTCGACCCTAAATCATGTTATTTTTCCCTCATTTTGCTGCATTTGCATACCTCTCTCATCCTATCTCTTGCCCATCTTGCCTTAGAACGCATGTCGTGTCCACTTAAGAGGCCCTTTCTTACTTTTAGTGTTTTACTGACATTTTAGTGTTTATTTCAAGCATAAACTGCTCATTTGTGTCTTAATAATGCTAGTGCAAGTTTTAATACTTATTAAGGTTTGCACGAGTTTAGTCAAGGCACGAAGGGGAGCGAAGTCGGAAAGCAAACCACAAAGTGGCCACCAGGAGGCAATTGTCGCGGCAAAGTCATCAATGTTGTGACAATAAGCACGAGGATCCAACATGAAGAATGGGCGAAAAGCAGAGCAGTGTGCCGCGACAATGGCCAAATTTGCCGCAACAGTCTTCACGTCTCCAACGAAGGCAACAAACTGGTCAAAGCATGACTATCGTGGCAAACCATCATTGTCGCGGTAATGCGATCAACTTATATAAATACATGCTTAAGTGACCAAATTAGGTTAAGACTGATTTTCGTCAGCCTCCCTTAGTTCCCAGACCACAATAAGTGCGAAATTTCACACTTCCACCATTGGAGATCAGCAAGGAGAACCAAAGAACCAAGTATCACGTTATTTAGGCAAGGATTGACAACCCGTACCCTCATTCTGTAGTCTTATTACATGTTAATTGTTTTCCACATGTTTTGCTATATTGATACTCATTATTCTAGATTTATCAAGATTGTTATTCATACTTTTGTGATACAAAATGATGATTTGGTTTGTGGTATTGAAAGTTATGTTATTTTTTCTATGAAGATGCATAACTAACCCATTTTGGGTTAGTGATGCAAACAGGGACGGATCCACATAGTGGGGGATTGGGGCAGCTGCCCCCGGTGAATTTTTTTCTTTCAAATAAACACCTATAAATTTTAGAGATTTTCATATTTGCCTCTCCAAATTTTAATTTTTGCCCTTACTGAAATTTAAAAAATTTGTTTAGGTAAAGACTTGAACCTAAGATTTCAAGACAACTTAACTATTGGTTTAGCAAATTGAACTATCATATTTTTCTGAAAACTTTCAAATAGTTTAAAATATGTATAACAAAAATCATAAATAACAAAATAGAAGTTCAAAATACATTTTACTTGAAAAGTTTAAACAAATAAAACATTAAAAAAAAATACTCACTTGCTGTCAACTCAGGTTTCATGTTTTGAAGGTGAAGAAAGTGAAAATGGAGAGCAAAATTTGTTGAGATTTGTGTTGGTTGATAGGATATTGATCAAGTTAAAGTTGTAAAAGTACAAGATGATTAATTAAAGAAACTTTTAAGTTTGTGGAGATTTAAGAAAGCTTGTATTACAAATTTGTTATCTGGGATTTGTCTCTAATATTTAACTAGTTTTATATTTTTTTCCCACTAAAATTTTAATTTCAACTCATTATTTATGAATATTATGATTTTTCTCCTAGTAAAATTAATAATTTTAGATAAATGTTATATCATTATAATTTTTAATTTTATTTCTTACTCATTTCCAACCAAAACTTAACACTTTCAAATATAATTTTTTATATACAAAAACTTAACATTTTCATATTTACTAAATCAAATTTTATTTGTATAAAAATGAGTTCGCGTCTTGATCATATTGTATTAAAAAATTTGCCCCCATTGATAACATTTTCTGGACCCGTTCCTGAGTTCAGGGTAGTTGATTGCAAATGGGTGATAGTATAAGGTAGAAAATTATAATTATCCCTTTATTTTTAAAACCCTAGAATTAATACGTTGTTTTCTCTTCTCTCTAATGGATCACGTTTTGTATCCAGAGATTCTCCAAGTTCTAAAAGCACCCACATCCACCGACCAAGTCACATTTGTTCATGTCGTAGTACTACAAAGAGTTATGATCTACTGGACTACATGCTTCAACGTTGTAGTTGAGTTTTGTAATTCTTGATACATAACCTTTTTTTTGAGCAAAAGGCACACAAGACACCACTTCATTATAAGAGTCGCACTGGGTATAAGATCGAATTTAAATACAATAAATCCTATCTAAACCCCAAGTCTGATTAAAGGCCAACACTAGTATTGTCACCACAGACTTGCGTTGCTGGAAAATTCCCACCCCTTGTAAATGACCCATACTAACTAAACATCCCTTATTGTATGAGTGACTAAGAATGAATACTCATGGGAAAGTGTTACTCGAGCCCGGCCCCAGCACCGAACCCGACCCATAGCCGGGATTTCACACTCTTCCTCATCCGCCAAATTTCGTCCATTCCAATCCCGTCTTTCCGGCTCCGGGTACTGGTTCACATTCCGGCGAGATACATATCTTGATGTGAGGCATGAAGATGGCAGAGAATTGAAGTTCCAGTTGTAGACTATGGTTCTCTAATTGAAGAAGCGCCTTAAAGGCTTGCCAGAGTGAATGAGGCCTTTGAGCTGAAAGGCCTCAAGGATTTGCTTCAGAATTTCTAGGTCCTTCGATGGCTCGTCGATGCATCTCGTTCTCGATCTTCTCCTGATCTCACCGTAAATCGAAACACTCTGTTTCGACTCCAGAAAGACGTCCTAAGAAACGACGGAGCTGTTTCTCAGCCCCAAGCCCCTGTTCTGCGTTTTTTCTGGTTCTGGCCTCACCTTCAAGTCCACTAATTTGGCATTGCTAATTCGATCCTCTTCGCCTAAAGGGTCTCTGACGGCAGTACACAAATTTTTTTAGAATTGGTTCTGTTGTTGTTGCTGAAAATTGTTGTCGTCGATGAACCGAGACTGGGAAAAATTTCTAGGAACTCCATACTCGGATTTCTTAATTGGATCAGGATCCAGAAAAGCCAGCGGTTTGAATCCCATGAGCCTTGCGATTGCCATCGACGGTCGGTGTTGTTTGACGATTTCTTCCATACCTCCTTCTGTATAGTTCTCGGCTCGATTCACCGAAAGAATCACTGTGTTGGTACTGATTTCTCGCGGATAAAGATTTCCCTTTGCATCAACAGATACATAACTTTTAATCTTCTTGCACTCCAATATATATAGACCTAGCTAGCTATCTCTTCGTTTCTATGCCTATGTTTGATGTGTTTTTGTTCTTGATTTTATTACCTGCTTTGGATCAGTAAGAATATTAATGTAATGGAGTACTATATATCTCTATCCATGAGTATATCAGTTGACTGATTTAAAGTTATATCAGTTGCAACTTAACAAAGCCAATTAGGCGATGACACCTCATTTAAAATCACTTATACCCACCCAAGTGAATTTGTGGGAGCGGAACGACCCGTCCGGATTCATAATTTTAAATGATGTGTCATCACCTTATTAATTTAACTGATATAACTTTATATCAGTCAATTGATATACATTAAACCCATATATGAATATCAGTCTTTTTCTTTTCAAATAGTTTACTTTTCTGCCTACTACAAAAGATTGGTCTTGTAAGTTAAAATTGCATCCAATAAGAAAGGCATTATTTAGAATTTTATAGGTTTAGTATTTATTAAAAGATTTAGTAGAAATAATTTTTTATTTTATTTTATTTAGATCTTGTATTGGGTGGGGGAAAAAGATTACATTACTATTGTTGTCCCTTTTGTCCGGTGGGAATAGCACTTTTCTAAATTTGAGTTCAAACATATTGGACTTTGGTCAATTTAGTTATCATGGTGGAATCTATATGAAGCTAAGTTAGGTATTATTTATCAAATATCTTGGCTCATCATGCCACCAATAAATCTTGCTTTGTTGTATTTAACTATTTATACATGTTTGAATTTGGAATTATATCCCGTCTCGTTTCGTGTGTGGAAAACTGTTTTCTTATATAAATGAATACTTTGTGGTATTATTTTGATTGTTATGATTTAACTTAATATGGGGAAAACAACCAGAGCTCTAGCTACTATGATGCCCGCTTAATCACTCCTCTTTTATGGGGCTCAGAACCGAGTGACTCTTTTCGTCTTTGACATGCTCTTACTAATGAAAAGTGTTTTATACATTATTATTCTAGAGTTTGGTGCGTGAGAGGCAACACATGGCTGTTGTTGGCTACGACTTGTGATCTCGGGCTGGCTAGCCACTAAATCCATGGCTTCTGCAATAAGGCGAAGTTGAAAAATGGTTGGAGAAGGTGTTGGGGTGAGATCGGCGACGTGTTCAACTCAAAACCCGGCAGGGGACGGGCATGCGCGAGGTTGTTCGTGATGTTTCGGGTTGCTGCTGACAAGAATGTTGGGTACCCTGGCTAGACAATTCAAACGTAAGGGTTGTGTAGGCGTTTGCGGTTCGAGAAGCGATTAGATGGGTATGGGACCGTGGATGGTCGAATGTTACTATAGAATTCGACGCTTAGAAAGTAGTGAATGTTCTGCAGATATGAGGGGAGGGTGAGCTCAATGCCTTCAGTTTGTTTTATCAGTTAGATTGTTTTTGTTCGTAGATTGGCAAGCCAAATGGCTTATGCTTTAGCCAAGCTCTCGGGTTCCCTCATCGACTCGGTCCTGTGGGTGCGCATACCCTCTGGCCTCAAATTGTTCAGCTTATTCTAATGGATAGTCAATAAAATCTTTAGTTATTCATTTTAATATATAAAATATCTTAATACCAGAAAATTGTATATATATATATATATATTGTTTGAATATATTAATAAATTACATTGGTTAATTAAATCATATCAAAATTGTTACGATTTAATTTCGTAACACTCTTATTAATGAAAATTATTAAATTATGATGATATTCATTTAGAAATGTTGCAGCTAAAGTCCACTAGGGGATGACTCAATGGTAATACACACATCTCCCTAGTGGGAGGTCGTGGGTTCGAACCCCATTTTGGGTCGGGTGGGGGTGTGGTTTTGGGTTGAAAAGGGAGAGCTACCCCATGTTGTGTTGCTCAACTGATAGAAAAAAAAAATGTTGCGGCTAAAAAAGTTCAAAGTGGAAATAAATTTTATGAATAAAAAAGTTCTCAAAACATTTCCTGGTGCATGTAGGTAGCAAGTTGGCAAATTTTCACTTTATTATATTTTTTTTAATGAAATAATATGCCTCCCATGGGGTGGCGCAATTAGTTAATAAGTTGCGTGAGTGAGAAGAGGTCTTGACTTCGATTCCCACTCAACACACTCTTGGGAAGAGTTGAAATCATTAAAATGTGAACAAATTTCGAAGGAGGATTAATATAGGTCTGGTCAAACGACTTAAAAGTGTCAACCGCAAAAATGCGGGTCCGCTCTAGAACCTCATGATTTAGACCAAAAAAAAAAGTCAATTATGTCTCCTAACTTTTGAAAAGGGTTAAATAGTGTTGTCTTTCCTAAACTTGTCAAAATTTTGATTTTAGCCACTGTTCTCAAATCTTACTTGTTTGAACCCCTGAATTGTCAATTTTTTTATTCTCACCCATGTAATCTGCAGTAACAAGTATGCAACCACCAAGTCAGCAAATTGTCACGTCATTATTTATGAGTTAAATGATTTTTTCCCTAGACTCGACGAAATTTTGATTTTAGCCCATAATATCAAAAAAAAAAAAAAATTATTAAGATCCCTGGACTTCTATTTTTTTTTATTCTCTCACGTTGTAGTTGGTAATAAATAGTCACATTAATATGGTGCCAAGTAACATTTTTGCAAATGAACATTTCATGTTAATTTGCCAACATTTTTATAACAAAAAGTTAACTCTAACACTTTGAACTTAAATCACCCTAATAAATAATAAAAAAACTATAAAATTGAATTCATAATATATCAAATGATTCTAATAACAAGTTTCGTTTATGAATTCAGTTTTAAAGTTTTTTTTTTATCCTATGGTGTTGACGATTTAAGTTCAAATAGTTAGAGGGGTTAATTGTTTTTTAGTCCCTTGAACTTGTCCGTATTTGCATGTTGGCCCTTTCACTTACGTTTTAGCCATTATAGTCCATGGACTTAAAAAAATTGATTTGATCCAACTGACCGTCTGCCCCCGATTGCACTATGCCACGTCACCCTCCCTTCCAGCTCATCTATCCATCTCAGCTTGTCCGTATTTGCATGTTGACCCTCGGACTTGCGTTTTAGCCATTCTAGTCCATGGACTTGATTTTTTTTTGATTTGGTTCAACTGACTGTCTGCTCACGGTTGTACTGTGTCACGTCACCCTCCTTTCTAGCTCATTTGTCCACCTCAGCACTGTGTCACCCACAACTTTTTTTTCTCTCTCCCTATCTTGAGCACCAGCCACTACAACACCAACCACCACGATACCGACCACTATAACACCGACCACCACAACATCTGCCCCCCCGCTTCGAGCTCCGCCTCTTCCGCTTCAAGGCTCCGACATCGCGCCATGGCCATGGCCGCCGGACAATCTCGCCTCCATCAGATTTGGCTCTCCCTCTTCTAGATCTGACATTGCCTCCACCAGACCAGATCTAGGGTATCATTTCCATTTTTTGTTTTTAGTTTATTTCTAATTTTTCAGTAGGGTTTCTTAAGTTTCTTGAACCCAAAATGAATTTTGTATATTATTTTTCAATTAATGGTTGTGAATTTTTTAGTAGAAAATGAATTGATTGTTTAATTTCAATTTGATTTAGTGGTGTTTATTAACTAGTTGTTTAAAAATTCAAGACTTGAAGTGAAAAAAAGGTGACATAGTGCTGGAGTAGCTTCCCATTCCGGCGGTGCTGGATTTAAATTCTAAGGTATTGCCTTTATTCACTCCCAACCCCGAATTCCCACAAACCCCCAAAAGTCTCCAAACCCTAATAGTCTTGTAAATGTTATAAATTAGAGTTTGTTTTACACAAGGTTAAGGTGGACGGCTAAGCTGGAAGGGAGGGTGACGTGGCATAGTGCAACCGAGTGCAGACGACCAGTTGGACCAAATCAAAAAAAAAAAAAATTAAGTCCATGAACTAGAATGACTAAAACGCAAGTTTAAAGGCCAACATGCAAATACGAACAAGCTGAGCTGGAAGGGAGAGTGACGTGGCACAATGCCACCGAACAGACGGTCAATTAGACCAAATCAAAAAGAATTTAAGTCCATAAATTAAAATGTCTAAAACGCAAGTTCAGATGCTAACATGCAAATACGAACAAATATAAAGGAATAAAAAATAATTAAGCCTAAAAAAAATAGTAATTCCAACGTTGCCTTTTATGAATTGAAGTGTTGTTTTCTCTCTTCCTTTTAATGGTTGACACGTATTGGAGTGGACCGTACGAGTCCAGTTGAGGGACCAAGACAAGTAACATCAAATAATATGAGTGGGTACTAGAGAAATAGCACCAGTGTTGTTTCTGTAGTATAGTGATATTCTATTTTGCGCTCGGAAACAAATACTAGTGTTAACCTAGAATTCTTTTAACGTATTATTTATTTATTTTTTCTCATTTCTGCTCATATGATTGCACATCGAGCTCCAACAAGTAGGCACCCTTTTAAGGCGACACTCCTAACTTCTTCCTTTAGTAGATTGAAATAAAGTTGTGTCTATTAGAGAGTTAACAACGAAATTCAATCTATTTAATGGACTGACACCTACTATATCTACCTTTGTAAATTCTGGTCACTTCATAAATTGAAAGGTAAGTGAAGCAAAAAAACACCTCTAACAACAATGGAGTTTCAGCACCAAGAAGAAGATCGATCAATGCCGGTTAGTCCCATCGCTCAGTACTTCAACAGCTCGGTCCTTTCACTATCCATTATCGGCATCTTGGAGCTCGAGACTCCCATCCATGATTTGCCCACCATGGCCCTTCTCAAGGATGTTTTTCTCCCCATCAATCCTCGCTTCTCATCCATCATGGTACAATGTTTTCCTTAAACTTTTGTGCTCGTTTGAGCCAAGTTTTGTCATTATTCGAGCTTTCCATCAGGTGTTGGCCTGCAAGACAGTCTCAGGTTCAACAAGATGATAGATTTTTATTATGAGACTGTCTTGCAGGTCTTGTAATAATAAAATAAAATAAGATCATAGGTTCAAGTTTTGTCTATGTTGAAATGCTTAGCGTGATGAGTGTTGATATCAGGTGTTGGTATTACTCACACTTCTTTTGTCTTTTCTTTTCAAAAATAGGTTACGGACAAGAATGGAACGAGACACTGGAAGAAAGTGGAAGTGAACCTCAAGAACCACGTAAAGTATCCTGTTTTCCCCTCCGGACTGTCTCCGACATGCTACGACGACTACTTCAGTGAATATTTGTCGAACATAGGACTCGAGGAGCTTCTGCAGAGCCAGCCATTGTGGGAAGTTCACCTCATAACTTACCCAACAACTGGTGCAGCTGGTACTGTGATTTTCAAGATCCACCATGCACTTGGTGATGGTTACTCTCTCATGGGAGCTCTTCTTTCTTGCCTTCAAAGAGCTGATGATCCATCTCTGCCTATGCATTTCCCTTCGCGGAAATCTCAAACAAAGCTGGAGCAGAACAAGAACATGTTGATGAGTAGTGTGCCTCAGTTTTTTTCTTCAGTTTTCAATACCGTTGTGGATTTTGGGTGGAGCCTTGCGAAGAGTAGTGTGGTGGAAGATGAGCAATCGCCGATAAGATCTGGGAATCCTTTGGTGCAGTACCTTCCAATGTCGATAACATCCATCACTTTTTCTTTTGATCAGATTAAACAAATCAAATCCAATCTTGGAGGGGTAAGTTTGGCTAACAATTTTTTTGCCAACATATGTGTCGTACTAATTAACAGGGCCGTGCTAGAAAACAAAAAATAATCATTATTCCATCTTTGTATCGAGCTTTTTAGTGGGGGATTTCACCGATTGTGATATTGTGACTTTCGACAACAACATGTTTATTGGTGTCTTTATCCACTTGCACGTTTTTTTATTCTTCTTCTGATTTCTTTATTTTCTTCACTTCTTAGATGTGAATCCTGAACGTCATAATTAAATACTTAATGTCGTGTTGTTGCACATCTTACACATGCTAATCTAGAGTTCTACCAACTAAAAACATGCTTATTTGTTTATCACTATTATAAGTAGGTGGATTGACACACGTAAATTAGTGTATGTGTTTTTTCATATGAGTTAATGTGACGTCAATTTGAACTAATTGTTTGATTTTACGTGATTATTTTGTTTACAAGGCGTTTCTTTATATTTAATACCACATTTCAATTTAATAGACACCAAACTTCTTTGATAACCGGTGCAGACTTTTTGCTCACATGAGAAAACACATGTTGTCTAGACAATTTTTCATTTGTTACATTTAAGGGAATATATCATCACTCTTTGTCCTACATTTTAGACTGAAATAACATCGAGTGTTTTTTGTTTGTGTCATATAAGGTGTCATGAACCAAACTTATTTTCTTTCTATGATCTCTTCAAATTAGCAGACGGTAAACGATGTGATAACCGGAATAGTATTCTTGGGGACTCGATTATACATGAAAGCAATCGACGATGAATCAAGCAAAAAGAGCATCAATGCATTGGTGTTGCTCAACACCAGAATGAGTGTTGGTTACAAGTCTGTGGAGGAAATGCTGCAACCTACAGGTGATTCCAAGCCACTATGGGGGAACCAATTCGCATTTCTGCACATACCAGTACCCGAATTTGGCGATTCGGACTACTCAAATCCACTTGAATTCATGTGGAAATCGCAGGAAAAACTCAAAGCCAGAAAATCATCTCTTGGATTTGTTCTTATCGCAAAAGTCCTCGAGTTTTTAAGAAAATACCGAGGCCCTGAGGTACTTTAGAAATAAAATTGTAGCATATTTCGTGTAATTTTTCATCACAATATATAGTTGTATATATATTGTACATATTGCAGGCAGCAGCTAAAGTTATTCACAGCACATTAAAGAATTCGAGCATGGCGATTTCGAATATTATTGGACCAATTGAACAGGTCGCTTTGGCTAATCATCCTGTCAACAACATCTACTTCACAGTCACGGGCGTGCCTGAGGTACTACTAATTAGTAATAGAACGATTATTTTGTTTAACTCGATTCAGTATTCAGTTTGTTGAGTGAAATATAATTATCAACGACTTCACAGTAATCATTTCTAGCTAGGTTTGAATATGATTGATAATGCATTGTCATATTTATTAATAGAATAGGTTAAGTGCACAAAGTTGCGAGAAATAGTAAAAACAGTGTACACTGATTGTGAAAATATCGAAACAAAATGAGAAATGACATTATATATTTGTGGATTTAAGCTCTTCCTTGATTAATTTGTTAATACATTATTATTATTTGAATTTTGCAGAGTCTAATAGTAACTATTCTTAGTTACATGGGAAAGCTGAAGGTTACCATTGGATGTGAGAAAGGTTTCATAGTTCAGGAAAAGTACAAATCCTGCATAGAATATGCCTTCAAATTGGTCCTCGAAGCATCTTCAAAATAAAAATGAAGAACAGCTTGTAGGGCTTAAACGTGCACTCTAGTTTAATTTATGTTACTGTTGGTTTGTTATCTTATATATGTTTGTGGGTTTTAGGTTGTGGACTTGTGTTATTATGTAATTTTTACTGTGGGATATTAAGACTGTTCATTCTAGATTCACCGACGATTTGTTAACGTTATTTTCGTAGACTCTATTGAATTTGCAGGTACTCACGCTGATGGCAAATCTTGTCCTCTGCCTTTTCTTACATTTAATACAACCTTTTTATAGTTACTATTTTTTAATAGGGTAAAATGTATATCAGTTGCAATTTAACAAAGTCAATGAGGTGACGACACCTCATTTAAAATTACTTGTACCCACCCAAGTGAATCTGGGGGAGCGTAGAGACCCGTCCGGATCCATGATTTTAAATGAGGTGTCACCACCTTATTAGTACAACTGATATAACTTTATATCAGTCAACTGATATACATTAAACTCTTTTTAATAATAGAACTCTACCTAATAACATCCTTAATTAATTACGAGTAGATGTTATAGCCGACTCCATGAGGTGTTTTAAATGAGTCCGTAAATTTGCAGTTGACATTTTTAATCAATTTAAATATACTCAGACTAATTTTTAGTCAAGACTTGATCACCGATTAATCAAACTTGAGAGCTCTTAATTTTACTATTATGTATACTTAAACCATTAGCCAGCGGTACTTGTACTATTTCGATTGATTAGTAAATATTGAAATTCAATTGTTTCCATAAAAAATCACACAATCGGTGAGGCCAGGCATTGAAGTTGGTTTATAATTATCATTTACTCCAAGTTTCGTACGAATGATAAATATTTCGTACCTTTGTGATGGATCAGTTGGTGAGGGCATTTACTACAGTTAGATGAGTGTTGGTCAACAAAATTTATGCGATCTTATCAGTTAAACATCGATATGGACCTTATGCATTTTTTTGTCGACAACTTGTAATTTTCTTTCTTCATTTTCATGTAAAGAATTGAGGGTCGTGCATGCCTAATTTTTTTTCACGTGAAAATCATTGAAACCCTGTAGAGAGTACTACAACAGCTAACAATTAACTTCGGTGGATCCATCAATCCTCGATCGTTTCTAGTCATCTATCAAGCTACACAAATATATATACACTTTCTATATATAAAATTGAGAAAAAAGAATCTCAGCCATGATTTATTGGCTGAGACTCTCAGCCAATAAATCATGGCCAATGAGGTGATGTCAC
>JAYMTK010000953.1:0-18406 GCA_036897405.1 Pelargonium myrrhifolium
TTAGACATGGTTCATCACATTTCTTAGGATTGTTCGATGTTTAGTGCTCTATTTTCTCATCAATTGCATTGCGATTAGGCATTGTGAGTCAGGATGACATAGATGATAGCATCCATACAAAAATATCCGTATGAGTTTTTGTTGGGTTGTTCTGTGTTGTATATGTTTTCTACTTATATGGGTTGTTCTATGGGTAAGAATCAGAAACTCATTTTCTCTTGCAAGGTTGGAATACAAAGTTATTTTGCATGTTACTTCATATACTTTTGCTATTGTAATTTGGGTGGCCTTATATCTATGCCTATGCTTTGTTTTCTGGTGCAATGCCTAATCTTTATATGGATTCCTCCATTGGTTGTGATATTCCATGTTTCAATTCTTGGATCAATGTCTAGTCGTTTTAACTTGGGTTCTTGGATCGTTAGGCCAATGGTGGTTTCGTCCTGTGTATATTTCTTTTGTTCTATGCACTTAAGTGCTCGTGGCCTTCATAGATAACTTTCTATTTGTTCAAAGCACCCAAGAGTGACATGAACAAGGAGTACATGCACTTTGAAAGTGAAGTTTATTCAGTTTTAGAACTCCTTGCTGCGAACAGAATGATCCATTAATGCCTTAGTTGTTTAATGGGATTAATTGCTGCATAATTAGTTAGCAGTTTAGTGTTGGAATGGTTAGCTGCAAAACAATCCAAGTTACTAGTGCTGGTCTTATATTCAAGCAGCTGGCCATATAATAGCTGTACCCTGTTGGTAAATTAGGTGGTTCCTCACTACCGAAACTTTCTGTTTTATTATCTGCTTTTTTCTTTGCCCCATTATTATTAATGGGACTTGCATTCATTTATTTGCATCAGATATCCTAATATGAAAACTGTGAAGGATCTGATATACAAGAAGGGGTATGGAAAGAAGTTGGGAAGTCAGAAAGTTCCTCTAACAGATAACACCTTCATTGAACAGGTATTTGACTGATATTTTAGTGCATTTTCATTATCTTTCCTCTTCAAGTTATGCATCTGCTATTCATACTACATACATGTTCTCCTCTGTAACTCCATTTCCTTGTTTTGCAGGAATTAGGAAAATTTGGCATTATCTGCATAGAAGATATTGTACATGAAATTGCCAATGTTGGGCCACATTTCAAGGAGGTTACTAACTTTTTGTGGCCTTTTGTGTTCAACAAGCCCGATGATCAAGTACTGCAAGGGTTGAAAAAGACATTCAAGAATGGCGGAGACTCTGGTAACCGGGAGGATAAGATCAATGAACTGATTCATAAGTTGAATTGATCAGCTTTAGTAAGAGCATGTAAGAGATGCATGTAAGAGACATCGTACACTTGAGAAAGTATATGTAGTCAATTTCTTTTGCATTTTTAAGACAAATGACCCGAATATTTTCTGGTTAGGTAGTGAAAGTAATTCAATTTTGTTTTCTGGTAAATTAAATGTCAGTTTATCAAGAGTTATTGTCCAGCAGATATTCCATTTGGTAGAGATATGCATTTCTATGTAGCCATTATTTGCCATTTTCTGGCGGACTTAGAATCACCTTACAAATGATTTGTTCTGTCACTGAAATTTGACTGGGTGAGTTGCTAGTTATTGAAACAAACCATTTGTGTTTCAGCTACTGAGTTGGTAATTTGAGTTTTGGCTTTAAAAATCCCAACTTGAACCCAACTCGAAAAAAATGCTGGTTCAACTCGAAAGAAATATGGGTTCATATTGCGTGATGCGAGCCAAGTGTCAACAGTAAAAACGAGCAATTAATCAATGATGGTTATTGATTATAATTGTACAATTGAAAATTTGAGAGAGGAAAAGAATTTCTGTCTACAAATAAATTTCTCATCCATTAATTGTTTAATTTAGTTATATGGTGTAGAGTTTGCTTTTGTTCAAAGGTTTGTGAATCGAGCGGCTATGTATTAGGTTTTCGGCGTTTATGTGAGTGAGTTGGGCTTTTGGCTCTCCACGTGATTAATGTTTCATTAGAAGATGATCTTTGACAAAATATAATTGTTTTTCCGTTAAAAAAACAAAATTGATTAGATCAATTGCGTGCATAAAAGTGAATTAGCACACAAATTTGTTACTATTGTTAAGGCTTCGATTTAAAAAGAAGAAAAAAATAATTTGAATGCTTACTTTTAGAAAGCGCGATTTCTGAACACGTGTTTGTGAAATCGCGGTTCATATACGGGATTTTAAGAAGAAAAAAAAGCGTTTAAACCCTATAAACCTCAGAAGAAAACAGTCAGTGACCAGTGGCGCCATAAAAATCAGTCTCCATATTTCCATTTCATTTCCTTTTTCCGCTTGTTTCTCGAGAAAATATTATCTTACCAAAGCTTTCGCACTTGCATTCTCTACTGTGATCATTAATTATTCCTTGATTTTTCTCCAGCTCGTCATTTTTTCCGGTTTATTGTGTCTATACAGCATGTTCGTTGCATAATTTTGAAGCAATGACTGTTTTTGTGTAACCAATTGAAACAAAACGTTTCTCTATAGTTTTATAGTATATAGTTGTAGCAGTAATTGGAAATGTCAATTGACGGTAGCTTCAGTGTTGAATCTGCACTGGAGAGGTTTCTCTACCGTTGCCCCAAGCTTCGGTCTCTTCCTCACTATGATTCACTCGCAAAGAAGGTTTGGTTTGCGGTTATATTTGATCAATTTTCTGTTTGGTTTTGGACCTTCAGAAGATATGTCGCCTCTGATAATTATCATATAGTTTATTATTGATTTTTTTTTTCCCTTTTCCGGTTGTGTGTTGTTTAGGGGAGTTTGGTTACAGAGGAAAAAGTAGTGAATTTGCTGGCGGAGCAGTTTCTGCACCCAAATTGTACCATCCCATTGATTGGTTGTTTCCGGGCCATAGCCAGGAAGATTGTTGACCGAGCTGTGTCTCTGCTTCGGCTTGTTACCAACTTGAGTTCCTCTTCGGAGGATGATGGGGATTGTGATGAGACACAAATTAACATTATTGAGTTCTATGTTCGAACTGGGAGGGGTTTGAATCTTCACGAGCTTGCTTGCCTAGCCTTCTGTCGTGCACTTGATTTTGCTCCCTTTTTGCTGGGGTATGATTATTCAAACATCTTGCATGAGTTAAATTGCAATATAGGAATGTATTCATTCAAAATCGTGTTTTGTTGCTGTTGGGGAACCTGCGAAAATGATGTCAGAAACAGCTATAAAAGTAAAACAAAAAGCAACCTGAGGCGTGCTAGGCATTAGGATACAGTTGCAGTCATCTCTTTTTTTTTTTTTGTTGCTTTTTGTTGGGTTAGATTTATTTACATACTCTAATGATACAAACATCTTGCCCAAGTTAAATTGCAGTAAAAAGCACAATTGTGAACACTCCATTGACTCTTTGAAACTGTGTTCTAGTTCCGAACCACTGTCTCGAGCACTATTGTTGTCATGGAAGCAGGAGTCATGGCTGAAGTGTATAATTACATATTTTTGCAAACTGTGTAGCTTTACCTTTATGATGAAACTTCTGGGAAAAAACCTTTGGACTGGGAGGGCGATTCCCTCATTGTCTTGACCATACCCCAAAGTGATACGTGAGTGAGTATACTAGGGTGTGGCAATGACATCAAGAAATAATATTTTCATATTTTGTTGTTTCCAGCATTCACATTTCGATGAGGCTTCCTTAATTTGCTGATCTAGAAAATACTGAAGGAGCATTTATTGTTATGCAATATGTTCAAAACTAGCTTCATTTGCTTGTGCAGGTCTATACTTACTTATTTTCAATTTGCTCCACCTCCTTTTGAGCGCCTTTTGTTGAAAGGAACAGTTCTTTATCCATCTGCCAAGGTAATTTCAGTTTATTGTATTGTTTTGGGCTATTGTCTAGTTGCGTCTTTTGTGTCTGTGTCTGTGTTTTGAATATTAAATTTTATATATATTATCAGGTTGGAACTCATTTCTTGCTAGCTGCTCGGACGTCTTACAGCTTTCTCATAACAGAACCTGAAGCTTTCTCTAAACTTTGGAATTGGTCCTGTTTCTTGGATCTTGTAGAGGAATCTTCAAATCATGACTTGGGCAATGATGCTGAATTTAGGAAGAATTTTTCAGACATAAGATGGTGTGGGATTCAGATCCTGTCAATCATGTTAAAATTGAGTGATAGAGCAGTTGCAAAATTTGGTGTTAAGCCTGAAGAAGCATTTGCATGTTTTTTGCGGTTGGCTTTCATTACCTTCTTTAAGAAAAAGATGACATTTTAGCAAATAATGATACGAACAATTTACACTAAACTGTCGTGCTCTTACCATGTTCAGCTGGGAGGAATTCTGTCATGATGTATCGTTGGAAAAGGCTGGCATGTATATTGACATTTCTACACAAATGAAGTGGAACTCTGTCATCAAGAACACTGATTTCAGTCAAGAAATCTGTTTGCAATCTTTTGGCCTTGGTTCTCCGTCTACATTTCAGTTCCATGAAAATGAGTTGTCAATTAAGAATCCGGGGATGGCAAGATGGTAGGGATCATCATTTGTTTAGCAATTGTGGGGGAGGGAATTTGTGCTCTGGAGGCCATAATTATCTTCATATATATATATATATGTATACTTTTTTCCCATCTTTTACAGAATTCCATAGTGATATGTGTACCCTTTTGCAATTCAGGGATGAAAGATCAAGTGGCAGTCCATATGTTTTCACACCAAATTTGAAGAAGAGTTACAATATGGTCTTGCTTGCTGTGAGTCAAAAGTGGCCTGTGCTTCTGTTTGGTCCTGCTAGCTCAGGAAAATCTGCACTGATAAGTAAATTGGCTTGTGATAGTGGGAACAAAGGTATTGTTTGTTCTGTTTGTATAAATATAAAGTTATTGCCATTCAGTAGATATGACTAGTCAGTGAACAAGATTGATGTTAGTTTCTGGTTCACAACATTCCAGAAGTCTTTATTCTTAAATCTTACACCACCTCGGCTTATGGACATATCTGATTTATCCTTCTTGATATCATCTACTTTTGTTGTTATGCTATCTTACAGTTACGATGATCATTTGATTGAATTGCATGAAACAAAACTATCCTGATAAGAAATCTATTATATCTTATGTGTATAACTTTGTTATTTTGATGAATGTTTGGTTACATAAACATCATTCGAAGAGTAGGGTGCATGCAACGTGACTTTTGTTCTTCCATACAAAGATTCACACACACGGGTTAAATAATCATTCGATCATGGCTTGGGGTTTAGCTTCTCCTCGCGTGTGTCTGTTTCTATATGATGTTGCAACTTGCACGACCAAGTATGAAGTATCTTCTATCCCTTTGTTATGACGCTCTTAACTATTTGAAAGCACAGATATGAAATATCCAATCTCATTGCTTTACAACTTGTCTTTTACCTTTGTTTCTTAGCATCTGTGTCTCCTATCTTTTCTGTAGTTCTATCCATTCACATGGATGATCAAATTGATGGAAAAACATTGATTGGAAGTTATGTTTCTACGGAGCAACCTGGTGAATTTAGATGGCAACCTGGCTCTCTTACCCAGGTTTGGTTATTTTGTATACATTTAGTAATTTACTACTTCTTCCGTCATCGTGGCTATGTATATTGTACTTGTTACTTATTTGTATCATTTTCAACATATTTTTTTTCCCAGGCTGTTCAGAAAGGAATCTGGGTTGTCTTTGAGGATATTGACAAAGCACCATTAGATGTGCAATCTATTTTATTACCCTTGCTAGAAGGAGCTAGCTCATTTCTAACTAATCAAGGGGAGGTATATTTATCCTGTTTACTTGAGCATGCTAATTATACTATTATATCAACAATATTTCCCATCCGAAGTCAGAACATTATAGTAGGTTATAGGTATACTCTTGTAGACCCCTTTGGTCATTTTTTATACATAGTAATTATACTATTATAATTTTGCCGAATAACATTTTTCTCTGATACAATCTAATTTGAACTCAATTACCAGTACTTATTGTACTGAAGAAAGTGGTCATGTTCGTTCCAGAGAACTTCCTTTCCCTTCCCTTCTGTTTTTATATTTGAAAATCTAAAACAAGGAGGAAAATGCACACACTTTGTGTAATAAGTTTGAATGTAAATCAAGTAATTGTGTTTTCTAGGTTTTCATTTTCCATAAACCAATTCTACTTTCAATAATGTTAATAAATGGAATGTAAATTTTTTTCTAAATAAAAACAAACAGCTAAGAGATTTTTTTTGTTCTTCCTGCTTTTGGCCCATCACTGCATTCTGTTTCATTCTTTAGTTCAGAAGCCAATAGATTCAAGGAATTGTTAAATCATTTGGAGCTTTAGCAGGTAATAAGGGTAGCAGAAAGTTTTAGACTTTTTTCCACCATTTCGACGAACCAGCTTGTTACATCTCAGAGCATTGAAGGTTTGTATCAAAATCTAAGTTAATAATCGTTCCTCCATTTGTCACATTCTCTCTTCCTATCTGCTATATCCTTTCTCAGATGTGATTTTACTTTGCAATTTATGACTAGAGGATTTTGAATGTTTCCATTTATTATATTTGTTATTATCTTTTATGCTGCCTTGACTGCTAATTTGAACCAATTTTAACGATTGGTTAACTAATTCTACAAGTGCAGATGTCCAGAGTTCTCTCTGTCTAAAATAAAGTAAAAGGTAGAAGAAAGACTAACTGAAAAAAAGCCGTACTATTTTATTAGGAGTTGCTCATAGATATGGTATGGGCATGGTTAAAATCATTCATTTATGGGACAAAATTGATAATGATTGAGGTTTTGGTCCACCAAAGCTCCCTTGGAGATGCTGTATAACTGAAGCTCGAGAGACTGTTTGGTATTTCTGTGGAAAAATCTTTGGTTGGTATTATTGTTTGAAAGTGTTCTAGACAACGGAAAATTAATTACTTTAAAAGTCATTCAAGACTGACAAACAGCAAATCCATTTTTTTTGTATTAAGCACCCCTAGAAATTCAAATTAATTTTTTTTATCTGTCAACCTTTTCATTTTCTGATATCATACTTCTAAGTTTAAACCATATTGCTGATAAGAAGAGTAGTTTAAACTCTACATAATGTTAAGGTAAAATTGTAACTAAATAAGTTTGATAGGCTTCAAGCAAAAACTGGTAACTGTTGTTTGGAGCATTTGGAATGCTAGAAAAGCACTTCATAAGGTGTTTTAAAAACTTCCTGTCTAAAGGCAAAACCTCATCTGGAAAAGCCTCAATGACATACCCAAATATCTTAAAATGGAAAAGTAATGTCAAACTGGCCCATCATATGATTATAACCCACTCGTTGTGCTATAATATTTTCATACAAATAGTTCATGCCTTATTGAAGGTTTAATCTTATGTTCTGTTACATAGAAACAAATTGTAATTTTCATCTGAAATGGAGAATGGTGTTTTTTCCCCTTTCCTTCGGGTTGGCAGGTATTAGTTTACTAGTGTTTTTTCCCCTTTCCTTTGGGTTGGCAGGTATTAGTTTACTAGGAGTCCTATGGAGGAGAGTGATGATTGGGCCACCAAGCGATGATGACTTGCAGGATATAGTGAAAGCATGCTTTCCAAAACTGGAGCCTCTTGCTGGAAAGCTCATAGGTAATCAACATCATATCTTATAAAATATATGGCTTAGGATTTAGTTTTCTCATACTTAAAAATGAGTGATATCTTTAGCAGAAACCTTTAGGAAGGTGAATTCTGCTTCACCGAACCAACCTGTGGGATTTCAATCCGGAAATTCTGTTCGCTTAAGTTCTCTCAGCAGATTCTCGCTAAGGTAATGAATGGTGTTATGCCTAAGTTGTATCTAAAGGTCTTCTGGATTTCAGAACTGTATCTTTTTAATGGCAGGGATCTTCTTAAATGGTGCAAGCGAATTGCAGGTTTAGGTTTTAACTTCCTTGGAGTTGGTTTGTCAGCTTATGACTGTCACTGCATTTATCAAGAGGTATGATATATATATATATATATATATATATATTGTTTTGAAAATTATGTTCTTTACTGAGAAATCCAAGGCTAAAAGGCTCAAAATACTAGGAGGAATTATCATTCCATACTCTCACCTCTGATATTGAAATAGATGCCCTGGCTAACTCATTAATGGGCACTCTAGTCATAGAGTGAGAAACAGGAACATAACCTATATCTAGGTACTCAGATGGAAGGGCCAAACAATCCCCCTATAAACAGTCTGGACCCACTACTCTCTTCCTTAACCAAGCACAATGCTTGATTTAATTTAAGCACATCTGATTCCACCGTTACTTTGTGCCACCCATGCTTTTTTGCTCAACTCATGGCTTCTCAGATAGCTATAGCCTCGACCTCCCTCGGCTGCACCTCCCCCACTTCTGACCAGCAACCTGCTCCTGGGAAACCGCCTCCATGATCTCTCGTTACCCACCCATTCCCGACCTGCCCGATGCTACTATACAAAGCCACATCGCAACTTATTTTAATAAAACCCATGTCAGGCTTTCTCCACCAAGCTTGTGCCTCACCAGCCATCCGTCCCCACCACTGGCCCGCCAACCCCCGAGCAAGATGCCGTTGAAGGCACATTGAAATCAGTGTACTCCCGTTCCGCACAATTTCATTTCGCCTCTTCCACATGTCTTGCCCTTTATTATTGTTATTTTTTTGGTGTTAGACACATGATTCTGTTATATGTTTGTAACTATTTGGCGAACCATCATCCTTTGGCTTCAGGCTGTAGATATATTTGCATCATTTTCAGCATCTGCAGATAGCCGGTTGACTACAATGAAAGCCATTGCGAAGACTTGGGCTGTTCCACTTCCAGTAACAGATTCCTTGTATCCTCGTGATAAGCTCTTGATTCAGGTGTCTGTTGGTTTGATTGCTTTCAGTTATCTGTCTGACTAGGTAGAATCTTCAGTTCCTCATTTTTGAACTAAACTGTAGGATTTGCCTTCAGAATTAAGAATTGGACGGGTCACTTTACAACACAATCAGGTCGGTGGAAGCATTTGAATTATCTTATTTGTTTTATTTTATTATTTTATCCCTTGATGCTTTATTCAGCATAGTCATGGATACTTTTGTGAGATTACTGCAGGTTCATTCTCAGAAGCCGATTTTTGTCGGGATCCGAAGTTCTCTGCATGTACTTGAGAGAATAGCTTGCTCTATTAAGTGCAATGAGCCTATTCTCTTGGTTGGTGAAACTGGTACAGGGAAGACTACACTTGTACAAAATCTAGCCATGAGGCTTGGTCAGAGACTTACTGTTTTGGTATGTTGGAAATGATCTCTCTTTCCTAGCAAGAGTTCTTGTGCCCATGGGATATTTTTTTTCAAAGCCTACTATCAATTTGATTGTTTTTTTTGTTACAGAACTTAAGTCAGCAAAGTGACGTTGCTGATTTGTTGGGGGGATTTAAGCCTATGGATGCTCGGTTCATATGTGTTCCCCTGTTTAAGGAGTTTGAGGGTCTGTTTTGTAAGACCTTCTCTACAAAGGTTTTCTCGCATCTGACTATCTGAGATACTCTTTTCTTTCTGGTTTGCCCCTTGTTCTGTCTACAAGTAAGTCAATGTATTCTATGATCATATGCAGGTTAATGATGCATTTCTTTCTCGCCTGCGAAAGTATTTGAAAGAAAAAAATTGGAAGCTGTTATTAAGTGGTTTTCAGAAAGCTATTAATTCTTTTCAGAAGTCTTTAGAAGTGTCAAGATCAGAGTCTGGTGAGAAGCGGAAGAAGCCTCTAAATGAAGAGAAGCTCAAGGCTTGGGAGGATTTCTCTATCAAACTTAAAACTGTACACGAGCTGGTTGGGGCTTCATCTGGAATGGTGTTCTCATTTGTAGAAGGAGCTTTTATTACTGCACTTAAAAATGGAGATTGGATTTTGCTTGATGAAGTGAATTTGGCTCCTTCGGAAACCTTGCAGAGAATCGCTGGTGTCCTTGAAGGAGAGAAGGGTTCTCTTTGTTTAGCTGAAAGAGGGGATGCCAGTTATATATACAGAAACCCTAATTTCCGAATTTTTGCTTGCATGAACCCGGCAACTGATGTTGGGAAGCGAGATCTGCCTTACTCCTTAAGGAGCAGGTTTACAGAATACTTTGTTGATGATGTTTTGGATGATGAAGATTTGACTCTGTTTATCAATCGATTTTTGAATATCAGTCAATCTAACAGAGAACTGGTATATAAAATAGTGTGTTTCTATAAAGCAGCCAAAAAGGACTCTGGGGAAAGGTTGCAGGATGGGGCTAATCAGAAGCCACAGTACAGTTTAAGGTCTCTCTACCGTGCTCTTGAGTATACAAGGGAGGCAACTAAAAAATTTAAATTTCAGAAAGCAATTTATGATGGTTTTTGTATGTTTTTTCTGACTTTGCTGGATGGGCCTAGTGCTAAAATAATGCACCAAATGATATTGTCGTATCTGCTGGGAGGAAATCTACCTCCGGATTTACCTTTTGATCGCTACCTAACTAGACAAGACTATCGCTATAACGCTTTCTCAGAGAATTATGTCCTTACCAAGACTGTAAGGGAGCATCTTAAAATATTGTCGCGTGCTATTTTTATTAAAAGATATCCAGTTCTCCTACAGGGCCCCACATCTAGTGGGAAAACTAGCCTGGTAAAGTATCTTGCTGCCATAACTGGCCACCAATTCGTACGTGTCAATAATCATGAACACACAGATCTGCAGGAATATTTAGGTTCTTACGTAACTGATGCGTGTGGAAAACTTGTATTTCATGAAGGTGTCCTGGTTAAGGCAGTTAGAAATGGCTATTGGATTGTACTGGATGAGCTTAACTTGGCCCCACCTGATGTGCTTGAAGCATTAAATCGATTGCTGGATGATAACAGAGAGCTTTATGTGCCCGAACTTGATGAAACTGTTCGAGCACATGATGACTTTATGCTTTTTGCTACACAAAATCCACCTAACTTTTATGGTGGACGTAAAATACTTTCTCGAGCTTTTCGCAATCGGTTTGTCGAGATTCATGTTGGGGAAATCCCAGAAGGTGAGCTGAGCACAATATTAGAGTGTAGGTGTAAAATCCCAAAAAGTCACGCTGAGAAGATGGTTGGAGTTATGAAGGAGTTGCAGGTGCACAGGCAAATTAGCAAAGTATTTGCTGGAAAACATGGATTCATTACTCCTCGGGATTTATTTCGTTGGGCTGATCGTTTCCGGGAAATTTCTGTGCTTTCTGAGAAATTTTCTAATGAAGATTTGGCCAGAGATGGTTATTATCTATTGGCAGAAAGGCTGAGGGATGACAGCGAGAAATCTGTAGTTCAAGAAGTTCTGGAGAGACATCTCCATGTTAAACTTATCAAAGAAGACATGTACAAGCAGGTACAAGGCCTCACTTCTTACACCATGTTGTGGATTTGCTTAAATCTTTTTGTTCTATAGGTTTGGATGCTTTCTTTTCTGTTGGTGAGATTGTGTACTAGAACTGGACATCTCCTTGAAAAAAACTCTCTTTTATGATTGATGTTGTGTTGAATGTGTAATCTGTTTCACTAATGTGTCTTTATTGTTAGTGGTAAAATCCATAGCATACTTGTATTTTTATTATAATCATTATTTGCTCTCTCAATTTATGTGACCTGAATGAAGTGAGACATTTGGGTGCATGCCACTGTTTTGGTCTTAGTTTTCAGTGTTGGAATCATTTGTGTTTGCTACTTTTTCTACTTTATAAATTTATGTATATTTGCAGGTATGTTAGTTAAATGTGTTTCATGCCAATAACATTGTGGAGGAAGACTTTATCTGCTCTTACATTTAATTGAATTCTAAGTTCTGGGCTAATGGTCAGAATTTATTTTTTATTTTTTATTTTTTTCCTGGATTGTTGGGAACTATATTTCGTTGTAGTAGCTCCTAATTTAATTATTTGATGATCTGTGTATACCCCAAAGTTATCATTAATAATACTCCATTTGCTTAAATATCAGGAATCAGTCAGGCAGGACCTTGTTTCAAACTTGGGTAGTCATGCTGGAGTTTCCAAGTCTTTTGAGAAGTATGTAATCCAGTTCTTGGGGCTGGTTTCTCGTGCTTGACCTTTTTATAATATAAATTCTCACTAGTAAGCTGTGTTATAAAAGAGAAAAGAGGGAGAATAGGCAGCCGAGAGTAGAGAAGATTTATAAAGTTTTAATCCTGTTAGGTTCTGGCTTCCTCTTTATATATAGTGTACATGTAGCGGGTATAAAATAAGACCAATTTACCCTCACTTATTTATAACAATTTGGTTTATTGCAGTGTCATCTGGACAAGAAGTATGTTGAGGTTGTACTTTCTTGTTGAGCGTTGTTTTCATTTGCATGAACCGGTCCTCCTCATTGGTGAAACTGGTGGAGGGAAGACTACTGTCTGCCAGTTATTGAGTATTATTTTGGGGTCAAAACTGCACATTCTGAATTGCCACCAGTATACAGAAACATCTGATTTTATTGGGGTTTGCCATCTCTTACTACCTTACTACATTATCCTTTCGACCATTGGCTGATCCAATGTGTTCCAAGTGATTCAACTCCCTTTATTGCTATTTGACAGGGTTTCTATCCTATCCGAGAGAGATCTAAACTGATGTCAGAATATGAGTATCAGATTGAGCAATTGAAGTTGTCTAAGGCTATAGCCCATTTCCCTGATGCATATGTTAGTTTTTCATTACCTTTTCTTGTTTTGGTTTATGAAATCCTGAAGCATGATGTATGTGAAATTTATGACTTCGTTGATCGTGCATTTTTTTTTTTTTTTGCAGACAATTTCTACAGATATTGGTCAAGCTTATTCAACTCTTGATCAGCTGACCGTAATCATGAATAGTTACAAACAAGGTCTGGTTTCATCTCCTGATGTCACTGCACAAGATATTGATAGTTTTGAGCAAATGAAGGGGGGCCTTTCTCTGCTGTACCATAAATGGCGGATGGTTTTTATGTGGAATGATGGTCCTCTTGTGCAAGCAATGAAGGCTGGCGATCTATTTCTTGTTGATGAAATATCCTTGGCTGATGATAGCGTACTTGAAAGATTGAACAGTGTCCTGGAGCCCGAAAGAAAACTGGTAAGTTATCCTCTTATCAAGATTGTATACCTTGCATCACAAGTGAGATTTATTGTAGAATCTGATTGAAATAGCTTTAGTTTTTACTGGAGTTAAAAGAATTCTTTCCAAATGATATTATCTCTGTTCTTATATTCGGTGGAAATGTTTGATTTAGTACTTTTTGCTTCTTATACTTGTTTGTATTTTAAACATCACACATCTGATTTAGATCACGTTTAAGTAACTTTGTTGTTAATGTCAAATTAGAACTTCTTTTGTTGTGTGTGTGTGTGTTTTGTCTTGTTCTGGGATTGAACTGTGTTGGGTTATGCTTTAGGTCTCTCCTCTCTTCCATTGTAGCTTGATAGGCTGTGTGTCTGCTTTAGACACTTCATTGTAGCTATTCACTTTAGGGTTTCTTTATTGAATTTTGGTGATAGCAAGGCCTTGTGATGAGTTTGGTTTCCTGGTTCCTTGAGGTACTTGGCTGTTGCTAGGCCCCTTAGGCACTTGTCTTTGGTGATTTTAATTGATAGCAAGGCTTGTTATGAGTTCGGTTTCCTGGTTTCTGATTAGGGGGTTTGTTTTTTGCTATGAAGCACCGACACATTTCTGAAGCAGCGTTTTCATGTCGGATTTGCGAATCCCATTTCGTCCAAATACGTGTGGAGTATGTGAATTTGGTTTTGATATTTTAAATACTAAGAAAAGGATTCGTGTTCCGATTTGTTCGATTTGCATATCAACCAGCAAATCTGCTTCAAATGGCCACTGGTCGCCATTTTTTCCTGCAAAACTGCAGATTTGCCTCCTCAGTCCCAACCCCTCCCACAGCCACAAATCATGGTTTATCAAGCCACAACATGTTTATCTCCTCCTGCACATTTGCCCATTAAACCTTCTTTCTCTTGATCTAGCAAGCAACCCTCCTTTTACTGTGCTTCTTGGTGGGGAGGAGACTCTGTTTTGTTAGAGGAAGAGGAGAGACCGAGAAGAATGAGTTTCACAGAAGAGAGAGACACGAGAGGGACGAATTTAAAAGGTGATTGAAAAAATAAGGTGATTTACGTGGGAGTGGGTGGGGCACCAGTTTCCCATTTAGTTTTATTTGAATTTCAGATTAAAATCTCACATTTTAATTGTACAGACTATTATTTACTGCAGTTGATTATAATTTTATTTTAGACGAAGAATTGTAAAAAATGTAATGATCATTGTTGTTAAATTTAATTTAATGTAAAATATATTTTTATTAAAAATTAATGTATTATGTTTAAAAAAAAATGATGAATTGTGTGTCTGAATCGCATTGCGCGTCGGTGTCTGTGCAAGTGCAACTTGAATTTTGGGAAATCCCCAGCACTAGGGGTATAGTGATCATGTTCGCCTTGTAATGTGGTGATACTTTTGTAGGTCGAGAGCTTGTTTCGTTCTTGGTCTCTGATTCATTGAATGTGTTAATGTATTCCACATTGAAAGAATGTGAAGTCTAACACCACTTGATATACAAGTTTGGCCCTCCACATAATAGCTTAATCTTTTGGTTTGGAGTAAAGTTTGAAAGAATGCAATAAAGTTTTTTTTAAAAAAAAAAAAATTAGAACCTGAATTTGGAGCTTTTTGTTAAGTGAAGTAGTCCATCTTGTAATCTATGTATTGGATTCCTTGGGAAGTTAGGGACTAAATATGTACCGGTAATTGATCAAAGCTGTAACTTTCATGCGCCTTCCCTGATTGTTTTATGTATTGATTGTAAGTTAGTTGCTGTCATTTCCATATGGTTGCATTTGTTTTTTTGACTACTGGAATTAAATTACAGTGCCGATGTATCCCAAAACTTTAAAGTTGAGCACCTGGAGCTGGGGAAGATCCAAGTATCACATAAACATGAATCGCTTATTATAAAAAAGAAAACATTCTTCATAATTAGATGTTAATTGTTATGAACTGTCATAGTTTATCTTATGCTTGGTTGGATTGTCTGATCTTAACTTTTATTCTTCTCCTTCTGTTTTGTTTCCTTTTGCAGTCGTTGGCTGAGAAAGGGGGACCTGTTCTGGAAACAGTTACTGCTCATCCAAACTTTCTTGTTCTTGCAACAATGAATCCTGGTGGTGATTATGGCAAGAAGGAGCTATCTCCTGCTCTTCGTAATCGATTTACTGAAATATGGGTTCCTCCTGTTAATGATTCCAATGAGCTTAGAAGTATTGCTTTGGGGAGGTATGAGAATTCTTGATGCAACACTTTTACTGTGGTATTTCTTTTTGGTTAACTTCGTTTGCTCACTGTTTATTTTTTATTATTTTTGTCTCCAGAATTTCCAATCCAGATCTGTCACGCTTCGTGGATCTTATGATAAGTTTCTGGGAAGTGAGTTCTGTTCCATTTCACTTTGCATATATTTATATATGTGTGTGTGTGTAAATTTAAACAATGGTTTATGGAGGATCGTCGCTCCTATAATTTTTGGTTCTTCTTTCTTCCTTTATATACCTGCTGATATGTTTAATGATGCAGTTTTAGATTATTTCTGGTTCTTGTGTTTGCTGGAAAAATCTGATGCATGTGGTTTTTGTTAATTGTTCTTTACAGTGGTTCAACCAGTTACAAGTAGGAAGAATGCTTACTATGAGAGATCTCTTGTCTTGGGTTGCTTTTATAAATGTGACTGAAAAAAATTTAGGACGGGAGTATGCATTTCTTCATGGTGTTTTCCTTGTTTTGCTTGATGGACTAAGTCTAGGTATTTTGATGTTTTGTTTTAACTTTTATTTGTCGTTGTAATTTCTATACTCAGTTTGGGAGAACGTGTTTTGCACTGAATCTTTCTTGTTATTGTGCCTCTTCATCAATCACACTGTTTTCTCTTGAATCTGTTTTTCAGGAACTGGTATTACTAAAATGGATGCTGGTAATTTGAGGGAGAAATGTTGGTCTTTTCTTTCAAAGAAACTTGAGGTTTGTTTTCTTCTATTCGTTCTAAGCCTGAGAGAGTTCTGTATGTATTTGAGAGAGACATTATTGTCTTTTTAATAATATGCCCACCTTTATTTGGTCTAGTGAATGTTTTCAGTAATATACCACCTTTATTATTATTCATTGGTAGTGAATAAAAATGTTTACCTCTTACTGCTACAGGTTGATAATCCAAGTTGTTACTCAAGTCTTTCAAGAATTGAGAATTATGGTTGGGGTGATATTGAAACAAATGCAGAGGTATCTTGCAGTGATGATATGCAGTTTGACAATATGTTTGGCATCGACCCATTCTATATTGAAAAGGGTACTCTTCTTATATCTTCTGCAATGTTAACTTGTTTAATATATTAAACGATCAATCTGACCAGGAGAGGGTTTGGCTAAGGGAAAGTGAAGGAGGGTTTCAGGGAACTGCTGTTTCAGAGTTCATTAGGAGGCAAAGGGTTTTGGGGGTTCCCTATGACCCTTCAAAACTTTTTTTTATTTATTTTATCTTTAACACCTAATTGTGGTGTTTAAGAGTGTGAAAGTAGAATAGATCAATAATTGTATATTTACTAGTTTATATCCGTGCGTTGCACGGAAGAAAATAATATTTTTTTCTATTTTTAAATATATATTATAATTAAATATAATTAATTAAAAAAACATGAAAATACTAAAACAATTATAATTATACTCAAACATTAAAATATTATAATTGTACATGCATATAATTGCAATCATAATTCTACTCAAACGTACACGATTATTATGATAAAAATATGAGACACAATAAAATTTAAAATTAAGCAAATTATATAGTTAAATGTAAAAATAATCTAATTAATTTACATTGATACGATTACACATATGTATTTTTTTATCGGCTACACATTTATGTAATATTTATCACTGAAATTTCTTCAAAAAAAAAAGAAGGATTTCGCTACTCCTTTTTGTTTGTAAAATACAATAAAAACCTTCTAAACAATATCAATTGAAAAAAGTACTCAGCAATGGAAAAAAGAGAACATGAACAATATTAATTGACACATTATATTCAAACAAATTATATGGGACAACAATGAATCAAACCATAAAAACACTATTAAGAAAAGAATGTGTAATATGTACGTACCTGAATACTAATAATAAGTTTTGATTTTGTGGAATGTATAAGCCTTATTTATGGTTTGAGTTTTAATATTTAATTACGTATAAATTAAGTTATGTATGTTTACTTACCATGTTGTATTAGTGTATCTTTTTTTCAATTAAAAAATAATGTACAAATTTAAGAAACTTTAAATTATTTCGTAATAAAAAAAATAAAAAGTTCAAAACTGATGAAAGAGAGAAAGAAGAAAAAGGTAAGAAGTTTCAATTTAAACCCTAAAAGCTGATTCTATAAATAAAATAAAAAAATTTGTTTCCATTAAAAAAAAGTAAAAAAAAAACGTGTCTAAAAAATTGTTTTTTTTTTCTAAAATATAAAATAATGCAATTTTTTATTATTTTTTCGTAGTTTTATACTTAAACAAAATTAAAAGAAAAAAAATAGAATGATGAGGTGGCGCTCTAATACGCATTATAAACCTCTTTCTTAGTTCTGCTTTTATAGTATGTATAGATTTTCCAAATAATGTTTGGGAGGGACAATGTATCTTTAAATGTCAAATTCTAATACCTTATGTGAATTTTGAAATATCAACCGTAGGCGACACATTTGATGTTTCTTTAACGGTTGTGATGCTTTCATCACCCGAGTATGATCATATAATAAGATATAAATGATTGATTTTCTTTTTGTCCACTGACAAAGGTCCTATTGTGCTTATCAAAATCTTATTTATTTGTTACCAATATGGTGGAACTTACTAAAATAAGACGGTGATACAACTATCCTTAATTTAATTATTTATAATACTTAAACCGCTAATCAATTACAAAAAGTGTTATTCATGAATTGAATTGTCAACAATATTTTTATACTAAGTTGTTTTTGAATTTGTTACAAAACAGGTAGTGAAAATAAATATACAATACTAACTAATTTTGTCTTAATTTTTCTTAAAATAGATTGCAACACACTTACTTTGAGACATAAGGAATATCTAAAATGCACATTAATTTTTGAGTGAACTAGACATGGGTTATTAACTCGAGTAAATGAAATTTAAGGCTTAGTTTTTGGATTATGCTAAGCCACTAATGAAATGATGACACCTCATTGATAATTATGGATCCAGCGGGTCGCACCGCTCTCACAAATTCACTAAGAGCATCTCCAATGGGAGATGCTAAGAGGGTGCTAAGAAGATGCTAAGAAGATGCTAAGAGGTGCTAAGCATT
>JAYMTK010000954.1:0-18402 GCA_036897405.1 Pelargonium myrrhifolium
TTTTTATGTTGCGTAAAATTTTCCTAAAAAAAAAAATAAAAAAAAAAAAAAAAAAAAAAAAATGAATGACATTTACTTTTTGCAGTTTTAAGTAATTTAATTTAATTTGAAATATACATGATCTAAATCATTATAGATCAATATCCTAAATAGGATTTAGAAATTCAAATAATGTCCAGAATGAAGTGAATCTGAACCTGGAAAAAGTAGGGATGATCATAAAACACCCGTGCCATCAGGCGTGTGTTAGAATCAGGTGGATTGGATTGGATCTGACCACAAATTATAAAAGCAAATTGTGATCCGCAACCCAATCAACCTATTACAAATTTACAATACAAATGCAATGCATTCACTGATTCAGCTAGCCACAGTTAATGAGCAAGTGTATACCATTCATTCCCTGCAGGCAGGCACTCGAGAAGAACGTGAAGACAGTTGCATATATGCTCAGTGTAAACAAGTAATCTTCAAGGGTTTCATCTTTTAACTGAACCCACAAGTCATTCAATTTTTTTATTTCTTACCAGTGAGTTCGGAACCAACTCCTGCCAAAGCCAGAAAATATTAACACTACTGTCAAATCCCCAACAATCTATGACATACTCTTGTGCATGCACAAACTATGTCATACACTTAAACAGTACCTCAGACAATCTCATTCTGTGAACTCTTCTGAAAGCTGTAAACACACTTGAGCCAACACTACTTCGTGGGCATTCAAGTTATAAAACTGGAACCATAGATAGAATTCCAATGACTACAGATGTAAAGTAAGAGCCACAGCTGGAGCTGGTTACATAACAACACCAGCTAAACAATCTGATATTGCAAAAACCTCTCCAAGCCCTTCACAAAAGCCTGTAGGAAGATAGGTTTTTAAAATGACTTCTAAAACGAAACTCCATATGAGAATAACATATCCAGTAACCAATACAACCTTGAGACAAGTTTCTGTGACTTGGATTAACATCAAAATATTGTCACATCATGATGTTCTCAACACAACTCACACTATCCAGCTCTATCTTATTGATTACACAAACTTGATCACATGGATATTCAACTACTTGCTGCATGATTGATAGCCAATGAGAAGTTTATTTCAGTTCAATTGCCTAAGGGAACTAGATTGTACTACAACACTACAGAACTGAATGTATAACAAGAGCCTGGCAAGACCTGTTGGTGAAATATGACATCTTTCATGGATATATTTTCAAATACAAATAGAGGTAACTGAATCAAACAATTTTTTTTAGAATTTCCACAATATTTAAACAAAAAGGATTATACAGTTGGATTATCCATATTAGCATGCCAAAGAAGTACTAAACCAATAATATTACAGAAAAGTAATCACACAGGACCATAGATGAAGAAGCTAATAAGATTTCACAGCTATGTGAACAAAGAGAACAATACATTTTTTGCACATTTGATGGCTCCGTACTAAAACTCAGTCTATCAATGCAATTTTAGACAATGCACAACCAAAAAGTTCTAATAAGATATACCAAACTACCAAGTTTAGCATGCCAACATATTTCAATATCTTTTTTTTTTATCAGCCCAACATATTTCAATATCAAAGCAAGAAGCTCCACATTCCACCATGTCCTACTGCATTACACAAAGTTAGATGGTACACCCATTTTTCACTAGCACCGCTACCCACCATAAAGAAGTGGCAAAGCTACAAAGACACTAATGTAAATATCATCACACCAGCTCAAATAACCTAGAAAGTAGCATTGGCTATTCATTTAATCTTGTTACATTCATCAAGTCTATTAATACTGTAAACATGGAGATGAAACACGTCCATTGGTATTTGGAACTTTTGTTCAATAAAAGAAATAGCATACAATTGAAGAACACTGCTTATCATAACAAGAAGAAAACCAACAAATTACCAAGGAGGGTTTGAACCATCTCTTACAGAAGGTGATCTTGGACCTGTAGTTTCATCCCTTCCGAGTCTTGAGACACTCCTTACACTCTTAGGAGTACCCGCAACAGGACTTGCACCACGATAACTAGCGCGAAGGGATTCATCCACAGCTGACGAAGACTTTGCTATTGCATTCCTTACAAACTTCTGAGCAGCAGGAGAAAGTGTCCGCACACTTGGACTAGCACTTCCGCCTCTAACAGGTGAGTGTAAGGGCGGCTTCTTAAACATCTTCGACCTCTCCCTCAGCTTGCGTGCAGCATCCCTCGACAATGAATGAGCCTTCTCATCTCTTGTAGGTGGGAATGGTATTCTGTAATGAGGTCCATCGCCACTACCGCCAATGTCAATTGGTGTCTCCTCTGGATCCAATCTCATAGGAGTCCCTTCAATTTCACCCCATGTGATAAATGGTGATTCATCAACACCAGGCGCAGGTGATGGCGTCCTCACAAAACTATACCCATTTTCTGCTTTCTTTCCCGCCTCTACATAAAACGGGTTTGGTGTCTTCCTCAAATCATCCAAATCATACTTCTTCATCTTATCCCCATCTCTATCGAACATAGGAAAAGGCGTTCCACCTGCAACAGGAGTATAAAGCACCTCCACAGTGCCATCATCTCTTGGCCTAGAATCCATCATTTTACCATGGAATCTTGTATTTGACATGTTAATTTCCTTGGTTAAAGCCTTCATTCTCATAGCCCGCTCCTCAACCGTCAAAGGGGCTTCACCTCGATCAGCTGGATGGTACATCAACAAATTCTTAGCTGTATATTTCCATCCATCCAAAGTACTAACGGGCTGGTCCGATGTCCCATACCCATCAGTAATCCTATCCCTCTTAACATCCTCAATTGCATCAACCTCTTCCTTTTCACCTTCAGTCAAGAACTCATACCTCTCCTTCCTCTTCCTATTAACCTTGTCTATAATCTTCGAAAAGCTATCATTATCCTCACTAGTATACCTCCTAAAGAACTGGTCCAACGACAAAGAAGGATCAATCTCACCCTCAATCTCTGCACCAGCTGATAAATCAGTATTGGAAGCACCAGGGGTTTTGGGGGTCTTACCATCAAATTCATCAAGAGGAGTGTAACTGCGCATAAAAGTAGAGCCTGGTGTCTGAGTATGAGTTCTACCGTCAGTGTTGGAGGAGCCAGTCACCTTCCGGCCACGGCGCTCCATGATCTTCAACTGGGCATCGCGAATCAGAACCGGATCTCCGCTCTTGATGGCTTCGAGCCAGTCCAGGCGGTCCCGGAGCTTGGAGATGTCGGGGAAGAAATCGCGCTCGATGATTTTCTCGATCGCCGCAACGTAGGTGTCCTCATCGAGGACGGCAGGGTGCTTAGCGTGAGGGGCGGAGGGGGGATTTGGAGGGGGGTTGGTGTCCGGAGCTGTAGATGGTGAAGGAGAAGAGAGGTGGCGCGGGGATTGACCCGGAGAGAGAAGCATGATCGAGCTAGGGTTAGGGTTTTTGTGAAAGGGAATACGATTACTGATATGCGAAAGTTAAAGTTGGGATCTTTGTTGTTATAGATGTGGGATTGATGATGGAGAAGAAGAAGAAGTGAGAATCTGAATCAAACGAGAAAGAATGATCAAACTCCAACTGGATTATTGAAGGAGCTTGGGTTGGGGATAGATATTCTGATCGGAAGGACCTTACCTTATGGATATCGTGTCGGTTCTTGGTTTTAATTAAAATATGTTAACAGCGAAACGCGTAAGACAGATGTGGCTGTAGTTTAGTGGTGAGAATTCCACGTTGTGGCCGTGGAGACCTGGGCTCGAATCCCAGCAGCCACATTATTTTTATTGTTTTTAGTTAGGACTTAAATATCACTTCTATCTAAGTTGGATAACATAGTTTGTCATAACTAGGGGTGTTCATGGGCGGCCAATAACCCAAAATGCCAATCCACGACTTTTGGCACCCAATAGCCGCCCGATAATAGATAAATACTACCAGATTTTTGTGTTACAGGTAGCGGGCGGTTTAGCGGGATACCTGTTAATCGCTAACTTCTGTTGAGTCTTGTTCGAATTTGTTCATATGAGAGCCTACTAGCGGATTTTTGTGTTGCAGGCGGTTTAGCGGGACACCCGTTAATTGCCAACTTTTGTTGGGTCTTGTTCGAATTTGTTCATATGAGAGCCTATTTGTCCATTTCTTTAGCCATTGGTCAATTTTCTTAGCCCATTAGTCCATTTTCTTGGTGTATTTTCAATATAAGTCCATTTTTTTTAATTCAATTCCCCATTTATTAATAGTTCAAATAATTACACAATAATATTTAACTTGATATTTTGATTATATCAGGAATAAATAATATATATTTTCAAAATACTCATTTTAACTTGTACAAAATTACAGAAATTAACTAGAAGCAGTTCAACAAATTCACATCAAATGTCAAAATTATATAAATTACAGAAAGTTATAACCAATTTTAATATCATATCTAAAAAAAATTATGAAGTTCAAGAAATTTACAATAAGAAACAAGAATATCACAATATATGCAACAAAAATTAACAAGAAAAAATTGAAGATTATTATTCGAAAGGTATAATGTATATCAGTTGACTAATATAATGTTATATCAGTTAAACTAATAAGGTGATGACACTTCATTTAAAATCACGAATCTGGACGGGTCGCTCCGCTCCCACAAATTCACATGGGTGGGTATAAGTGATTTTAAATGAGGTGTCATCACCTCATTGACTTTGTTAAGTTGAAACTAATATAACTTTATATCAGTCAACTGATATACATTTTACCCTTATTCAAATATACATATCTATCTAAAAAATGATAAATCTTAATAGACAAGTATAAACATAAAAAAAATGAAAATATACAGATCTATCTGAAAAATGATAGATCTAAATATACAAGTATAAACATTAAAAAAAAACAATGAAAGTAAATAAGATATCATATCATCACAAACATTAGAATCAATTACAAAAGAGAGAAGATGAACAATACATATAAAATCGAGATATAATCACAAACCCAAAACAAATTGAATATGGAGAAAGATGAAGTAACGGAAATCAAACATATTCAAAATTGAGAGAGATGCGAGAGCGAGATTTTGAGAGAGTGGTGAGACAGAACAAGAGCAACGAGATGTAACATCTCAAATCCTATAGAAAGATATAATGAGTGAGATAGATAGATGAAGATGAAAGAAGACTAAATCTAACGAGTGAGCGAGCAAGAGAGAGAGAGAGAGAGATAAAGAAGCTTCTGGAAAGAATAAGATGGGTAGGTAAGAATGGGTAGGGGATCGAAGATTTGAGTTAAGAGATAATATATAGGCATTTAACTTGTCTATTAGCGGGTGGGCGAGCTACAAGCGGATTTAGGCTTCTAGAACCATGGGCCGCCCGGTATCTTAGCGGGCTAAAAGTTTGGGCCCGTTAAGCTTAGCGGTTAAGAGGGAAGAAACAAGCGGTTTACGAGCGGAGATAGCAGGTTAATAGTTTATTTTTCACACCCATACTATTTATGTGCCTTTATTAGAATTTGCAGTGTTCTTACTAGTTTCTTTGTCAAAGCCTTCTAGTTTTGTCGGAGCATGAGTTGTCGGAGGTGGTTGGAGCAGGGTGCCGGAGTTCGGATGCGGTAAAGAGGAGAAGAGGTAGAAGAAGAGTATTGTGTGTGAATATTAAAAAAAAGGGCAAAATAGTAATTTTCATAATTTAATTAATTTTGAACCAATTAGAGCTCAACACATGTCATTTTCAATTTAAATTAATAAAAATTTGAATATTCCACGTCAGTACCACGTTGGATGCTGACTTAGCGCCATGTAAGATGACTTAACGGAGGGGTTAGATTTAACGGACTAGTGGATCTCGTTGGAATATTTATTAATTTTAGGAGAATTGCGTTGGTGACATTTTTATGTGGAGATCTGGTTGATTAATTTTTGAAAGTAGAGAAACCTCTAGGGTATTTAAGCCACGTAAGAATAACTAATTATCCTAAACTCATCTCAACACTAATCAATTAACATACAAAAAAATAATATAAAGTAAAAGATGACAATGTATTTTGTAAATTCAAAACATGATGCATGATACTTGTATGCGATCAATTTAAAGTTTAACGTCTAAAGTACATGTATTTGACTTGCACTAAAATGGGATGTGCCTAACATCTCCCATTTCCATGTACTTTTTATATACAACTATCATGAATTTTTTTTTTAAAAATCATTGGTATAATTTCATACAGTCAAGAAGCATGAACTAAACTCACACCATTAACATGTGCAAGAGAAAAAGAATCTTAGTTATGATATATTGGCTAAAACTCTCAACTACTAAATAATGACTAATAAGGCATCGATTAAAACTCGTATCCGCTAAAATAAACTTGTGGGTTATTTCTCTTTCAGAGAAATTACACAAAACACCACTGAATTATGCGTTTTCACAAATTGCACCCTTGAAGTATGGTTTGTTACTTTAAGCACCCATGAACTATTCAAAGATGTTTGCATCTGAGATGCCGTTTGTTGAAGGGTAAAATGACCAAATTACCCTTCAATGTTTTTTTATTTTCAAAATATAAATAATATAAAATTAAAAAAATTCTGATACTACTCTTTCCCACCCCTCTTCCTCTTCGCTCCCACGCACTCCACCTCCAATAATAGACCGATATAGCAATAAAATGCTACCCAGAATAAAATATTCTCAAATCACACCCACTGACAACCAAAACAAATACAGATGGGAATTAGACTCAAAAGCTTTAAAAATTTATCCTTTCAAACAGTAAGGTTCCACAACAAAAACCCGTCAAACCAAGCACTCCACCTCCAACTGTCGCGTCTGTGTCGGCACCACCAACCCCAAACCCAGAATCGCCTTCCTCTTCCTCACCAACTCCGATCTCACTTTTGTCGACCCCACCGTCGAATTGACGCCTCCGGGAGGCGTCTTCGAGGGCCCATTCATCCCCGCCAAGAAGACAGAGCGCGCGTCGCCGACGCTCATCTCAGCGGTCACGGTGGCGGAGACGTAGGGGTAGAGGAGATCGGCGCAAAAATCGTGATCGAACGCATTGCCTTGGGGAGGATAGTGAAGCCAAGAGGCCATTTCGTCCTCCTGCATGAACATGTGCTGGTTTTGCTGTTGCAGCTCGTGATTCGACGCTCGGATCTCTCTCGAAGCCGACTGATTGGGCTGCGCAAAGGCATCGTATCGCGACAGAGGCAATTCCTTAGTAGATCTTTGGTTAAGCTCCATGATATCATCTTCAGGCCTGTGCACACCAAGTGTTCGTGAAAAGTCCCAAAAGAAAATCCCAACAACACAAAACCAATTAAAGCGATTCTTACCCAACGAACGATTTCCAAGGCCGATTGTGAGCAGAGGAGAAGGTCAGAATTGAGTAATCGTCGTCCATTTCAAACTCTGGAACACAATGATTCATCTTGTAAAATATTCAAAAGCTACTGAAACAAAAACAAAACAAGTAACACCCCAGAAAATCAATTTCCCAACCAAACTAATTTCAAAAAAAAAAAAAAAAAAATCAAAACCTCAAATCGAAACCACTCACCTTTTGTTAGCGAAAAGAAACAGAAATGATGATTCAGAGCACATAGAAAAAAATGATGATATTTTTGAAAACACAAATACAGAAAATCATGAGCCCAATTTTCTCTGCGAACCCAAGCACCGACCTTGTGTGATTCTCTCTCTCTCTCTCTCTCTCTTCTGCAACAGATGATGAAATTTGGGAAGATATTTTGTGTGTTGTGTGTATTTTAGTTGATTTTGTGTGTGTTGATGAACTGTAGGTTGCACAACAAAGATAAGGTTCCACTTTGTCTTTTATTTTTCTCTGGGAAATGACGAGTAGTAGGCGTGAGATTGAAGGAAAGAGACAAAATCGGTTTTGCGAAAAAAAAAATGATTTTTTTTCCGGCGAAATTATGAATTTTTCGACGATGTGAAGAACATGGATGATGATGGTGTAGAAGATGAAAGATAAAGGTAGTTTGGAAATTTCACAAAAAATTGGTCATGTGCTGGGCACATGACGTGAATAGTGAAATTTTCAGTTAAGTTTAACTGACGAAAACATCTTTGGATAGTTCAGGGGTGTTTAAAGTAAAAGACCATACTTTAAGGGTGCAATTTGTGGAAATGCATAGTTCAGGGGTGCCTTGCGTAATTTTCCCTAAATTTTAATAAAATATATACTCTAAATAATTTACTAAATTTTAATGATGTATTGTACAATGTATTTGTTTAATCCAAAAGAATGATCCAATATCTTCCTTCTACTATTTTTTTTGAAGGAAAATGTGCTCAAGGCACTACTTTATAGACTGAAATCAGAATTAATAACAGAGTACACATCAGCCGGGCAGTCTCTAGCCCCCCAATCTCCCCACAATACTCGATTCTCAGTCCCCCGCGCAATACTGTGCGTAACATTATTGGTTGTTCGCTTAACATACTTAAAGCTAATAAAAATAAAGCTAACACAAAGAGACAAAATAACATAAATAACTATTTCATATAGACTTTTATGAATGGACCGGGTCTTGATGTCCTGAATAACTGTTGCTGCATCGCTCTCAAAAACCACAGATCTTCTTCCCGCGCGCAGGGCCCATGACATGGCCTCTCTGATTGACATTGCTTCACCAACCGCTACCTTCCTTTGCCAACCGTCCCACCTCCTCCACTCTCCTACCAGGCACTTTTCTTGGTGGTCCCGAGCAACCCAACCCGCTCCACACCCGTTACCATCTCCAAAGAAAGCCGCATCAGAACAGATGCTAATCCGTCCCGCATCTGGAGGTTCCCATTTAGCCGGACCACGCACCCCACCTGAACCTAATGGGACCCCGCCCTTCTTTACCTATAACAGCTTTCCGGCTTCAACCGCCTGTTTCCATCCTTCTCTAGTTGTAGGGAAATTCGAGAGGTTTCTTCAACCGAGTACTTCTCATTTTTCCATACTAACACGTTTCTTCTTCTCCAAATTGCCCATCCTACATACATAATTCTGTTGACTTCCTCCACCGAGAAGGTAGAAAGTGGAGCCCGTACCCAATCCCGAACAAAGTGATAGCCATGGAGCGAGCTGCAAATTCCAATGCTGTCCCAGCAATCCCGTATATCTCGACACCCAAATAATGCATGCCAACTATCTTCCATCAGTGCTCCGCATGAAGCACAACTCGTATTTATATCCACTCCTTTATCAATTAACCGGGTTCCCGTAGCAACACATTTTGTAAGGGTCTTCCACCATAAATTTTTTACCTTGGGTTGTACCTGAGCACGCCAAATCGTCTCCCATATATTTCTATCATCAGAATCTGAGTCTGGCGGTCTAAGAAGACGGTAGGCACTCTTCACCGAATAATTACCCGAATTATCGAAAGCCCAATGAAATGAGTCGTGGGTATGAAATATTGGTAACGGGATGTCAAGAATCTTCTTTTGAATCTCTGCAGGTATACGAAGAGCCTCCATCCGAGCCTCATTCCACATACCTCCCTAGGTCCGGATTATATCTGCCACCCTAATGTCTCGCATCCCCTCGGACTGGTCCACCCCCAATCTAATGTCAGCATCCACCCATCTGTCAAAGAACAACCGAGCCTCCCTCCCATCACCTATCCGCCAATGGGTCCCCTAAATCAGTAGGTCTTGAGCTTCCATAACGGACCTCCAAAGATAGCTCGAAGCCCTCCCAAGCCTGGCCTCCAAGAAATTTGTGTTCGGGAAATATTTACATTTAAAAAGTCTACTGAAGAGAAAATCAGGATTAGTTAAGATTCGCCAACCTAGCTTGTCGAGCATAGCTATATTTGATTCCCGCGCACTTCTATATCCTATCCCGCCCTCCAGTTTGTGAACACTAATCCTTTGCCACGATCTCCAGTGAATTTTACGGCCCGAGTTAGATGAGCCCCACCAATAGCCGTTTCAAATTTTAGGGCTTCCAATATTCCAGCCGGAAGCAAATAGACGCTCATTACGTATGTTGGCACAACTTGAGCAATGGATTTTAAGAGGACCTCTTTTCCTCTTGTATATAGCAGTTTCCGGTTCCAACCCCCAATTCGGTCCCTACCCGTATCCAGTATCCCCCCAAACGCCTTAGACCGAAATCGACCAACTCCCATAGGCGCCCCAAGGTATGTTCAAAACCCTCCGTCTATGCCACCCCCATGTGGGTACAAACAAAGTTCTTGAGATCATCAACGGTGGAGGGGCTAAAGATAACGAATGATTATGAAAATTTATTCTCTGGCTTGATGCTGTCTCATAGCGTTTGAACACCCTTTGAAGTTCCTCCACCTCCTCCTTTCGAACTCTACAGAAGACCATAGAGTCATCCGCGAAAAACAAGTGACTGATCGTAGGACAGTCTTTACCTATCCGACAACCCGTGATCATCCCTTCTGCCTCCGATTTCGACAATGCCTGAGATAACCCTTCTGCATAGATAATAAACAAGTAGGGGACAATGGGTCCCCTTGTCTGATCCCCCTGGTAGGAACAAACTTCTCGAGCAGGCTACCATTCAAATCCACCCAACATCTCACTGTTCGGACACATAGCATTACCCACTCGATCCATTGATCTGCGAAACCCATCCTAAGCATTATTTGTTCCAGATAATCCCACTCCACCCTATTGTATGCTTTTGCCATATCAAGTTTAAGACACATCCATCCATCTCTCCTTGTACGTGCACGTTCAACCTAGTGGATGACTTCGTTGGCAATGCAGATATTATCTGTAATAAGTCGGCCTGAAATAAAGGCACTCTGGCTTTCCGAGATGTACTTGCCAATGATCTCCTTGAGCCTGTTAGTGAGCATCTTAGACACAATCTTATAAATGAAATTACATAATGCTATAGGCCTCAGTTCCGTGACTACTCTCGGAAACTTAACCTTGGGGATTAGAGCCAAACAAGTATCGTTAAATGAGGGTGGAAACTCTTTGTTTGCTAGCACGCCAGACACACCCGCGATACCTCCTCCCCTACCATGTTCCAATGGGTTTGATAGAAGCCCGAGCTCATGCCATCAGGTCCTGGCGATTTTGACGGGCACATATCCATGAGCGCCTCCTTAACATCGTCCTTTGTGAATGCCTTGGTCAACCTTGCATTGTCTTCCTCCAACATTACCGGATTCACAAAATCACAAATCACTTTCGGTTGGCACCCCTCGGTTTTTGCCATGTTAGCAAAGTGGGTCTGCACCAAGTCTTCAAGACCCATTCCACGCCTACATTCTCTATCGCCATCCATCAACATCTGGACCTTGTTATTCCTCTTCCGAGTTGAAGCCGAATTGTGAAAATACTTGGTGTTAAGGTCCCCATCAGATAACCACATATTCTTGGCTCGTTGCTTCCAAAAAGATTTTTGTTTTAGGAGGGCAATCATATATCTCTTTCTTGCCTCCGCCACCCCCCTCCCTGATCTATCTGCCCTACCCAAAGCAAACCTAGATTTGTCTACTTCCTTCTTAATCTCTTTCATCGTTCCCCTGTTCCATTGTTGCAAGTCTTCGCCGCATCTTGCTAGACAATTCCTAATACCCACAGACGAACTCGCGTCCCGTGATTTTCGGACCACATAAGCACACTTAGGGTCCAGATTCCACGCAGCTTCAAAGCGAACCTCCGACAGGACGCCAAAGTAGCCTCCTTGTTTATGATCAACAAAGGTCTATAATTAGATGAAGTAAAAGGCAAATTTACAGCGCTCCACTTCCAGAAGATTCGAAGCCAGTCATACTATGCAAGCGCACGGTCCAGTCGTTCCTAAAGAGTCGGATTGTCCTCAGGCCCCTTCTGCCATGTGAATTCCCTTCGCTGCCCCCATATATGACATGCCCGTTTCTGTTATGGCACGGTGAAACACCTCCATTAGGTGTAGAGGTTGCGGCCATCTTCCCTCTTTCTTCTCCGCACATAGAATATCGTTGAAGTCCCCAACACAGAGCCACGACAAGCTAGAAATCGCCTTTAAATTTGGGAGGACCTCCCATGACTCCGCCCTATTAGTCCTGTTCGGATTACCATAGAAACCCGTAAATCGCTGTTGGCCCCATTCTCTACAGTTAACCCTGACGTCAATAAATCTATCACACTGCCCCAACAACAGAACTGACACTTCCGCCGTTCACGTCAACGCTAACCCCCATCCTCGGTCTTTCCCTTCTACTGCATAACAACCTTCCATCCCCAGGGAAACACGAACCCTCTCTAGTTCTCTACGGATCCTCTTCATCTTACTCAGAAACACCACCTACGGCCTGTGGCATTAGACAAGATCTTTGAGTGCTGCATTGGCTCTTTCATTACCGAGACCACGTATATTCCAGCAAAGAATTTCCATGGAGGAGGATGTTCCCTGCTGGAGAACTGTCCCTGAAACCCGCCGGAGACGATACCGTGGGCCTCACTCTAGCCGTACCAACCGAAACCCTAAACACCCATTGACTTCCCTAAACTCTAGCGCCTTTGTTGATAATTGTAATTATTAGTTGATTTTATACATCTTCCTTCTACTATTGATTTCGTTTCAAATTAGTTTTTGTTTTTTGATTTGTTTTAATTTAATTCTTAAGAGTAAGGAAAATGTTTTAAAGTAGTTCATGTATTATCTATGATGTTTTAATTAGTTTTTATGCTTTGATTTGTTTCGATCTAGTCCTCAAATATAACAAAATTATTTATAATTAGTTCTCGTACTTTGTTTTGTTCCAATTCACTCATATATATATATATATATATATATTCTTTTTCAATTTACTGCTATTTATGGTAAAATTGTATCAAATTAGTTTTTGCCAACGTGCATTTTTTATTTTAAGTGAGGGAGCGGATGACGTGACAATCTCATCCGATTTTTTTTTTTCAAATATATATTTTTTTTGCATGATATATACATATTATACATGTGAACATTTGTGTATATTGATACTAGGGGTAACAATTTTGCGGATCAGATCGTGTTTTTCTAGTTTCGATTTTCTAAAACTAATATGAATCCGACCCGAATCCGATCCGTGTATTATATATATATATATATTATAGTAAAATAAACTAACATGAAAAGTGAGGGACGGATGACGTGACATTCTCATCCAATTTATATATATATATATATATATGTGTATATATATATATGTGTGTGTGTTTGTATATATATGCTTGAAGAAAAATAAATCGGATGAGATTGTCACACTCGTCCCCTCACTTTTCATGTTAAAATTTACATGATGGTAAAAAAAAAAAATACACGTCGGAAAAAACTAAATTGAAACAATTTAACCATATTTTAGAACTAAATTGGAACAAATCAAAGTATAAGAATTAATTGAAAACAATTAGGTTATATTTTAGGACTTGATTTGGCTCTTTTTTGGGAGGCCAAGTCAAGATGTCAAACAATTTATTTTTAAGTCTTCTTTTTCGAGCCAAGGTATTTGGGAGGCTGACGTGTCCAAACAAGGTCTCAGGGTAGGTCTTCCTGTATTTTGCGACTTAGTATTTTTCTAGGGGGCCTCCCCTTCTCTTGGACTGACAAATGCCTCTTATGTGTTTACCCTGCCTGGTGTCAGGCTTCTTTAGGGGTTCTTGCAGGACAGGGTGTTCGTCCACTTCTAGAGTCCAAGCAGGTCAAACTGGGTTTTCCTCATCTTCATGTCTAGCGACGTATGGATGACCGCAAATGACTGCTTATTCTTATTTCTATTTACAAGGTGTTCCAACATTTTCCTCGGGTTGTCTATAATGGTTTCCACCCCTTCGTCAGTGAGGAACTTGACCCTTTGGTGCAGACCATTGGGTACCATCCCAAATGCTTCAATAAGAGGACAACCAAAGATAGCATTGTGGTTGGAGGGAATGTTAACGACCACACACTCATAGGAACAATTTTTTTTCTTCCTTGGGTGGCTCCCCAAGGTGATGGCGGTTTGATGACCACCCTTGTTGGAGTGGGAACGTCATTGAACCCCCATCAGTACCACTTTACAAAGGCTCAAAGCCTTCTCCCTCAAGTTGAGCTCCTTGAAGGCGCTCTAGAACAGTAGGTTGACTGAGCTTTCGTTGTTAACGAAGATGCACTCAACCTTCACATGGCGATGCCATCCAAAATTGTGATAGGATCATTTTGGAGGCTCTTGAGGCCAGCTCCTCATATGTGAAGTAGATGGTTCTGGTCCAATCAATCTTGTGGGGGTCTAGTGGCTTTGGGGGGACGACCTTCTCCTTCTTGAGGACTTGGATCTTTTCCTTCACATGAGCAATGGTGTGCTGCTCAATGATTAGCTCGATGTTATACTCATGCTCTCGTTTCTTCGGGGCTCGTCCATCTTCTCCTTCCTTCTATCTTCATGAAACCTCTTTCAGCCTCGGCGGGTCTCATTCACCTTGAAGTGTTCAAGTTTCCCTTGAGCGACCATCATTTCAATGGTGTTCTTAAGGACAAAGCAGTCCTCAATATCGTGCCTAGCACACTGGTGGGGGGGGGGCAGTATTGGTCTTTTTGGTGCCCCTTGGTCTCCCCCTTGTTGGCCCTTGGCCATCAGCAATTTTCATTCTTCTCAAGTTAGTCAAAAACTTCTTTGTAGCTAGCGTTCAGGTGAGTGCGCTTGACTTCTGCAATAGTAGTAGGAAGATTTCGGTTGAACACCCTAGTAGGGGTGTAGTCCTTGCTGGTCGAACCACACTTGGAGGAGGGGTAATTTCCATTCTCCTTGCTTCGCGAGCTGAAGTCTTTGTACTCGGCATTCACACGTCTGGCGTAAGCATACATGTTCTCGGCACTGATTTGCTCGTTAGCTAGCCGGAGGATTTGGTACCACCTCTTGGGCTTCTAGGAGACCAAGGTCTTGTGCAGGTCTGGCGACTTCATACCTTCCTAAAGGGATGTGCAGACTGTCTCATCAGTCACCTTTCCACATTGGTAGACAACCTTTTTGAACCTCTCCACATAGGACTTGAGAGGTTATTCCCTTCTCTGTCTGATGTGTACCAACTACATCTTGTCCATCTTGACATCGTTGGTTGTCCAGAAGTTGTTGTAGAACAACTCCCTATATTATGCTCAAGACTCTATACACCCATCAAGCAGGTTGTGGTACCATGACTGGGATGAGTCATGCGGGGTGTATGCAAATAATTTGCACAGCACGACGTCGTCATTGGTGAGTATTTGGGTGTGAAGCTCAAAGACTGTCTGCAAGTCTTTGGCATTCGTGGACCCGTCGTAGGTAATGACAGAGATACGGATGTTGGGCACGACGGGAGAGTTGCGAATGGCAAGGAAGAGTAAGTTTGACTCGCGCTCTATGTCGGCCTTCTCATATTCTACTGCCTGGACTTTGGCCCGCAGATTTTTCAGCTATTCCTAGATGACCATGAGAGTGGGGCTTGTGGTCGTTCATCCTAGGAGAGAGGTCGACGCATAAGCAGCATTACCACCACCCTGTGGCGTCTGGAACAATGATCTCAAGCAGAATGGCTGGAGGGGGCGATGTAAGTTGCCCTGATCTAATACTGGTTGGCTAGGAAGGTTTGGAATGCTGTTTGGAGAGCCTCTGGGGTCATTGGCACGGGGGCGGTAGGAGCAAGGAGGTGGGCGGCCGCAGCCGCCTGTTGGGCCTATCGTTGTTCTCTACGCCTCATCCGTTTGTAAGTGCTCTACATCAAGTCTTCAATAATTATTTCTTCTAGAGGATGCAATGGGTGGTGGGGGTTATTCCTCTCTGCGGACTCACTATGCCCCTCTTCTGGGTGGCCCTTTAGGGGGCAGGACGCACATAGGGAGCGACATCTTCCATATTTGGCGGCGCCACTTCGGGAGAGTCTCTCCCGTAATGAAGCCCTAGGCAAGGTGCGCTGGACTTGTTGATTACAAGTGAGGTCCTTTGCAGTTGGTCCTCACTGTTGGGCTGGTCACTCATCTCCCTCTAGGAGGGTTTGGAGTTGAAGGGCCCTGGTTGGCTTCTCGGGCAATGGTGCCATTTACTAAGGATGGCGTAACCAATGTTGCAGCGGGAGAAGTGGTAGGTGGAACTGTCGCGCCATTGGTAGTAGGCTGCGAACATCGTTCCCATGAGCTGCTTTGACATATTCTTGAGCAGGTCACTGGCAGGAAGGGGAACGGCTACCACTGGCAGGGTAGTAGGGTTCTGGACGGCTTGGGCAGCTAGGAGGGCCTCATGCACTCTTTGGTCGTCCAACATGTTCCTCAAGTCTCCCACCTAAGCAGGGCATCAGTGGCCTCTACTCGAATAGTCATTCCTCGCCCAAAATAGGGGATGTCTCTGCTGCATCGGCTTCCTTGGCTGCCTCGGCGCGATGTGGAAGACCTCTGCCGATCAGGGCTCTTGTCACCAACCTGCTAGATGGCATCTTGTCTGGGTCTTTTATTGTTCTCCATTGTACTTTTCTAGCAGTTAAGTGGAACGCTGACTTTCAAAATATTTCCCAAAACGGAACCAATTGCTCACCATCAAGGCCGGTGAGGATGCCAGCCAAAATGAGACTCGGGTTCGACTCTCGACAATGGAACCAATTGATTTGACTCTTTTTAGGGAGGCCAAGTCAAGATGTCAAACGATATAGTTTTGAGTCTTCTTTTCCAACTCAAAGTATTTGGGAGGCTGACGTGTCCAAACAGAGTCTTCGGGTAGGTCTTCCTGTATTTGGTGGAGCAGGGTCCAGATCCAGTTAGTGACCTAGGAACTGCGAACAGAACGCACTGTTAAGTGGAGCCTCGAATGTGTGCATGGGAAACCGCTTCCGACGTGAGAATAAGTATCTAAACACACAAACGGGATTGTAAAATTTTCAACTCGAACTTCGTGATTCAACCGATTTATGATTGAAAAATTAGCGAAGAACGTGAAGAACACACGAAGAACACGAAAAATAGCTTAGGAGTGAAATTTGTGCCCTCTCTATAATGTTCAAGTAATAAATTGGCTGAACCTTTTACCTTTGGCTTGAGACTTTATTTATAGTATTCAGGTTTACCTTGCATGTGCCGCGTCATGATTGGTCGAATTTCTAATGTGAGACCCATCAGCTTACTGCCCCTACTGGATCTAGCCCCTACTGGATCTACTCACCAGCAGGGTCGGCCACCCTCCTTCTGCCTTGGGCTTCGGGATCTGGTAGGGAGTGTTGGCCTGACTCTCCTATGCTAGGAGTTGGCTGACTCCTTGGACAGCTGCTGGATACACTCACCAGCAGGCTGGTTGTGTTCATGCTTTGGTAGCCTTTAGGCTTATGCTATATGGTTCCATTCATGGGGTCTTCCCTCATGAAACCTTCCCTTTGAGGTCTTCTCCTTGAAGCCTTCCTCTTGAGGTCTTTCCTTGGAGACCTTCTCCATAAGGCATGTCCTCCTCAGGAGGTCTGTGTTACTCATGAGGCCCTCCCAGCTGGGCTTTACCTTCCTGACCCACGGTTTTCGGCCCGGACTTTCGAGTCCCCTCAATTCAGGTCTCGTGGTTTCGAGTCTCTTTGACTTGTAATTTCGCTGATTCTTGGACCAATTCGACGAGCCACGCGTCGTATTTTCATTGGCCAAATTTACTTACGATTTTTTATGCCGAATCAGGACTAAATTGGAACAATTCAAAAGAAAATAACTAATTGAAACGAAATGGACAGTACAATGACTATTTTGAAACATTCTAGTTATATTCATGACTAAATTGAAACAAATCAAAGTATATGAACTAATTTAGAACAAAATGAATAGTAAATAAACTATTTTGAAACATTATCCGATAGATAAATAAGACACTAAATTTGATATGGATAATGTATATGGTAGATATATGGAGACGAGTAATATTTTTCTTCTCATGTGTGGTGTCCTTATAGATGGGATTAATGATCTTCAATAAAAAATTTGAATCGGAAAATTTCATTAATTGATGATAAATGATACAGAGTACAAACTAGAAAATCAGTTTACTCTATATGCTACAATTTACATATTGTTCAGTGCACCCTAAATCCTATAAGTTACTGAATCTGAATGTCGTCTATAATTTGAGACTAGCATAGTCTCGACGTAACAAAATGCTACAAGACTGTAAATCATATTACTGTGCGTCAGTAAAAGTTAACACTCTTCAAATATGGACAAGCTTATCTCATAATTAACTGAGTTCAGATAATAAGTTCTATACTTCCACCTACCACTATCAATCGACATTCGGAATGTTCCTTTAGTCTAAAAACTAAGAGACCATATTACTGTATTAAATTGATTATAGTTCATGAACCCGCAAAATACGGGAGACGTGATAAACTAGAGTGTTTTATGTTCTGTACTAAAATAGTTCGATTAGGGGTGTAAACGAGCCGAGCCTTAAACGAGCCGCTCGAGCTTG
>JAYMTK010000955.1:0-18395 GCA_036897405.1 Pelargonium myrrhifolium
CTATTTTGAAACTTCAGGGTAGTGAAAAATCTCATTCAAACTTAAGGGTAGGAAATCGTCACAAGCGAAATTTAGAGTGTAGGAAATCGTAATTATCCCTAATTATTATACCTATTTTGGTAGTTACACACTTTCAAAATACATTTCACTCATATTTTACTAAACAATTTACGTTCTCAAAATCAAGCTCCTTTTACATTCAAATATTAATTTTATCAAAAGTTCATATTACATCCTTTTGTCTCTTTTTACTCTATCGATTTTTGGACACTCATGTTCCCAAACAAACTTAAACTCTATCTAGCCAATATATATATATATATATCTATTGTGAGCATTTGCATGGGAAATGTCAATATTGTCCAGCTCACCAAATCCTTTTGCAGGGAAAAAAAAAGTGTTGAAATGCTTAAATTAGTAACAAAAGAACTTACTTATGTGTTTTTTCTTTTATTGATTCTGAATCAATAATACATCTGTTTCAAAACAAGGGCTTGTTCGGGAAACACATTTTCCCTTCTTTTGCCTCCTTTTGAGCATGTCACGTACGATTAAGTCGATTTTCAATGGAGGTTTTTGTTCGGGTAATTTTTGGTCGAGAAAGAGCTTTTGGATAAAAACTCCTTCAAACCTCATTTTTTGAAGGAGCTAAAACTTAACTTCTAGAATAAAAGGAAGAGAGAGAAAGAGAAAAAGACCATTGTGCCCCTAAATAACTAAAGATATATATTAAATCTCATGTCCTTTTGGTAATTATATATATTCAAAATACATTTCACTCATATTTTACAAAACAATATACACTCAAAAGTTTCTTTTACAACTAATATTACCCAATAATTATTAAAATATTCATTTCACCAAAAGTTTCTTTTACTTCATTTTGCCTCCTTTTACTTCATCAACTTTTGGACACCTTTATCTAAGAAATTCATTTAACATCTTTCCTTAATATGTGTGAAAATCTCTAAAACAACACTTATTTTGAAACGGGGGTAGTAGTATTTTTTTTTTTTTACAGCAAACATATTATCTAAACCAACTAAATAATTATATTAAGGGGTAACTACAATAAGCACCCTTGAACTATTCGCTCCCACATTTTACACCCCCGAACTTTGGTCTGTAACTTTTAGCACCCCTCAACTTGCAAAACATCTTTCTGTCAGTTAAAGTTAACAAAAAATATCGCTATTAGGTCATATGCCTAACACATGACCAATATTTTTTTAAAAATTCTCAAAATGCCCTTCACTTTTATCATCTTCAATCCATGTTGATGCTACCCAAAAATTCACAAGTCTCGAGAGCGAATAAGAAGACGATATGTGGCGCCCTAGCGCCACGTCATCACTCTATTAACAAAATCGGGTCAAGAAACTAAGTACCCATGCCTGAGTCCAAAAACCTAGATGGAAGGAAAAAAAAAGAAGACAAGACAAAAACTCAACTCCATGGTCCATCACCAAAGACCCGAGGACTCAGATCCATTCTCTCAGACTCATGGATCTTTACCATGAAGACGAGGACCCTGATCATGAAGACTCTTACCATGAAGACAAGGACTCTCCGTCCTCAAAGAGATAGCAAGGGCACAGTCCCACGATGACAACTCAAGGACTACCAGCTCGTGGACTCATCAAGCGTAGTCTTGGGGTCTCTTCCCCAAACAGATCATAAACCTGTGACTTCTAGATCATGTACTCTTAGGATCCACTCATGACCTTGTCTCATATGGGGACACAACCCCATAATGGGGACAAGCAACATGGACTCATAATGATGACTTGCGTGACCGCGACCACTAAGCTCCCTTATTTATGGCTTCGTCTGTGGAACCAAGTGAGTCCCATGCGTGAAACTGGGTCGCGAACCCATGCTCACCATGAACTTGGTACGAGATATCAAGACATTGAGTTATGACTCGACTCGAAAGACCAACTCGGTTAAGACTCTGACTCGACTCAGAGGGTGAACTCGGTGGGCCCCACTTCACTAAAGTCAGACTTCATCACAAGACGACACGTGTGGGCCATTAGTGAAACATCCAAATGGACCCCTTTTTCCACTCAACCAAAAGCTGACACGTGCACCCATTGGTGAGGCCTATAAATATCCCCCTCCCTTGTAAATGGGATGGGATGCTGATTCTGAATCTTCAGATCATTTGTGCATTTCACTTTCACTCTCTACGAAATTTCTCTCTCTAGAAGATCTCTAGTTTCCATAAGTGTTTCCGAATGAGAACTCATTCTCACGCTCGAGGCGGTGTTCCAAAATCACTCTGGATCTTATCGTTCTTTGGTATGTTCATCTTGAAGGACCAGGACTTGCAACCGAGACCTACTCCTTGCTCTCAGACTCATTTGAGCTTGGACTCTTAAGACCTCGACTCGAAAACCTTTACTTGGACACATGAATTCAGATATTTGAACCTTAACTTGGACTATATATATACTTGGACTTCTGCATCGAACCCTAAACTGGACTTTGGATAATTGGACTCGGACACTTAAGAAAACCCATTACACTGATCTAAAGACAACACGACACTGGACTTTCGTGTTTAGGGACTTGTGTAAAAACTTGACGCATCCCATTGGTTCCATTGCCGAGAATGATTTGAAAGCCACGTTCTCCTATCCTTGATTGACAAGAGTGACAACCACATGGCACCCAATAAAGGTGGTAGACCGACACCTGGCCGAGTCGAAGATGGTCCTCCCGCGACCAATGTAACCTCGTCTCGTGTGCAGCCCGACTCTTCTGCCCACGATCGATTGGGGAGTCGAGTCGACCCTGTCACAGGGCGAGTCACCACTACTCATGAAGAAGTCCAACAGGAGCTTGGACATGCACCCTCTAATTTCTGCAACCATATCGATGAGGTGCTAGCTCAGGCCTCACGCTCCCAAGCTTCGAGAGCTTCGACTCCTTCTCCTCATCCATTTCCTTCAATTGATGGGCCCATCCTGGGTTGACTCAACACAGTCATGGAAAAACTTCGCTGCTTAGATGGCTACCCTTTTGAAAGCATCTCGAGTCATGCCAGCTCCTGCTGCGCACGCGACACTTGTCGCTCAGGGTCCTCCACCTTCGCCTTCGAATACAGCTCGAGTCCCGAGGATGGAGAAGTCTCATGTTCGTGCCACATACACGCACCAGACTCACACTAACCACAACGATACACAAACTCACACTGGCCACCAAGATGCTCAAGGCCATCGTGACGTTCGGGCTCGCCTTGGTCCTCAAGGTACACAAGTTTCACCTGTCCGCGCTGAGCACACACGCCAGACTCATTCGAGACCTCATTACCGCGTTGAGGGGTACTCGAGAGACGAAGGGTATGGGGAGTCTAATACTTCCAGGTCACAAACAATGCTCCCCATCATCGAGGGACAACCTTCTACTCCAATCCTGGAACTATTGAGAGTCTGCGTCCACGACCTCGAAGGGATGATGGAGTCCCAGTAGCTCGAGACAACCGTCGTCCCCATCACTTTTGCTCATCCTCCTCTAGCTTGAAACCTGTGAGATGAGAGTCCAGCTATAAAAGCCTTACAAGCCCAAATGCAAGCGTTTAAAGACCTGCTCGCCTCTACCATTACTCCCGTGAGACCATTCGTCTCATCTGCAAGTACTCCTTTGAGTGTTGAACTCAGAACAGTTCCAATAGACCCACACATAAGAATGAGGGACATGAAATATGACGAACTCGCCGTCATTCTAGACCATGTCACCTCTTTCGAGCTCTCCATGGCTCATCAAACAAATTGCGACATTGCCCTATGTCCCATGTTCGCGAGTACTCTCTTTGGCCAAACTCAGACCTAGTACCATGGACTCAAGAACAATACCATCACTTCATGGCCCGTGTTCTGAGAAATATTCATGAAGAGGTTCATCTCGGCGGGCAAGACACTCAAGCCCAAGACATTCCTCATAAGCATAAGGCAATGAGACAATGAGTCACTATGTGGAGAGGTTCCGAAAAGCTATATACGAGTGTCACGAACCCACCAATGAGACTATCATGACAACATTCCAAGGTGGAGTCTGATCTCATAGTCTCCACATTGCCTTTGCCACTAATCAGCCGAAGACCTAGGAAAAGATGTTAGTTGTTGCACATAGCCATGTTAGGGCGGAGGACATGTTGAACCAGGTAACCAAGCTCGTCGCCCCAAAGAACCAATTCAAGGGGGGCTAACAATCCAAGGGAATTGAAAAATAGCTGGAAATGAAAGAATAAGTCCATGAACCGCGATCCCGCACCAACACCACGCAAGACTTGCCACCCTTCGTTCCGCGAGTACCAAAGGTGGATGCGGTAAAAAAATCAGACTCCACTCAATACTACCTACCAGAAGGTCTGTGATCACATGCTTGCACACGAGGACTTCATAACTCCAAGGGTCTTTGAGGGTGAACTCCGCGGCAATCGACCTAATGAGTATTGCTCTCTACACAAGTGTTATGGACACGACATAGATGACTGCTTCTACCTCATCAATGCAGTAGAAAGGCTCATCTCTATGAGGAAGTTGTGTCAGTTTGTCTCCAATGATGATCGCGGTCGCAGGAGAGAACACAAGACAAATGACAAAAATGGGGGGGAGGGGGGGTCATAAGTGTTAATTGCAGGATAGTGAATAGTTAGAGTCATTTTCATCTTTTCATCTGTTAACGGATGAAAGTTAGAAGAAATTTGGACGTATAATTTTTTTGCAAGTATAGGGTAGTAAATAGTTAAAATACTAGTTTAGAGTAATGAATTGAGAATGACGTTAAGTACATGGTAGTGAAGTGTAATTACCCCTTGATTCATTATATAAACCTTAATATTGTTATCTCATTTTTCTAAATGTTTAATTTTGATTGTGTGTGTGAGAAAATGTTGATTCTTTTTATTTTAAAACAAATATGATGTTCCACAAATAAGATGAAGTCATGTGCAAAACACATGCTTCTTTTTAGTTCAAACTAACATCAACTAATAGTTATAATAGATGGAATTATGTTTTTGGTCACCGGTAATGAAAAAGAGTAGTTAAAGTACCTTTCATGATTTTAAAAATGATATGAGAATCAACCGTGATTATACATTTGGAGATTCAATGATAAATTTAATCCATAATTAAAACTACATGGTATTATTCACCCCTCCAACATGAAAAATGAATTAAAACCACGTGGGTGTAAGAGCTACTGAACTTGGAGTCATCTCCATTATCACCTATATGCCACATGCTAATTTTCCCTTTAAATAGAAAAATCCAGAACTGAATTTCAGTTTCTTTCAAAAGGATGTAAGTAGGAGTTAATGATAATTACAAACATTTTTCTTTTCTTTTTGTGTGCGCTGATAATTACAATTTACAACTACAAGTCATTTTCAAAAAGATTTCAACAGTATCCTTCATAAATAATCTATACATACTATAAAAGTAGAACCAAAAAACGAGTTTATAATGCGTATTAGAGCGCCATGTCATCAAAATTTTAATCTTGATCCAAACTTTTTCGTAATTACAAAACAGCATATTTTCAAATTTGAATGGTTAAAATATGGAAAGTCATCATTAATAAAAAAATTCTAATACATATTATGTATTATACTGTTTTGCATTTGAGCGATATTAGTGACCCGTGAATAATATAAATACAAATATATTTCGTGCAACGCACGAGCCACACACTAGTTCATTGTATATAACAGAAATGTTCTCTGTTTCCGTACAGCCAGCACAATGTCAAGGCCCTCCAAAAGGGCTCACAACTTGAATGAATTACCAAAAGACCAATGCATGGCCCAAAATAAAAGATAAAAGCCCAGGGCTAAGAAAGTAAATAGTCGACCTGTGACTGATCGCCACGTGTCCCGTCGAAGAAGCACAACAGGCCAATGAACAAGCTCGTTTGAGGGGTGTTTTGGTCATTTCAATATTTTCGAGAACTTTTGGGCTGGTTTCAACAATAAAGTCAGCAAATTGGGCTAATTTCAGCGTTGTCCAAGTAAAACGGGCCAGCAAACAAGTTCGTCTGAGGAACGATGAACTCGAAAATCCCTAAAAATATAGAAATGACCAAAATACCCTCCAAACAAACTACAATTACTTCAACTGCAAGAAACTCGGTTTCTCGACTCCTTTAGTTGAATCTTGGATGTACACCTAATAGTATATAAAGCATTGGAATCCTCAACAGAGATTATATAAATATATAATGGCAAAACAGATTCAAGAATTGAAAACGCAAAATCCGATTAAGTTCAAAGGCTCCACAAGTATTTAATCATTTAGTATATAAAAAAAAAATATAGGATAGCCCCTTCGCCAAGAAATCTTTAAATACTTTTTCGGGTGAAAAGATCAAATTGACTCACAAAACGTGGGCAAGCCACGGACCAATACCTTAAATTTTCTTGCGGGAAATCTAATTTGAAAAGTACTTTTATGATCGCAACAACATTGAAATTCAAAAGTCCGTGAATACGCATCCAAATTGTCAACTTCATCGTTATGCTTCTTGCTACATTTGGTTTCTTGAATCAGCGACGACCTCTAAAGTACAGGAAATTAGTCGTCACGAAAAAATATATATACAGAACTATCAGCAAACGATGCAAACGTATGGATTATTTATCTGCAATTTTCACTCGATTTAACCAAACAACTCGATTAAATTGCTCGACAACAAGGCACCTGAAAAACATATAACTCAAAAACATGCAAATTAAATGGCTAAACCAGAGCTCAAACACTGAACATATCCATGGAATCAATGGAAAAATTAACAGTAAACCGAAACTGCAATCTAGGGTTTGAGGTTTATTAGTGCCTTAAATAGTAGTTACTTGACTAACAAGTCATCAAATATTATAATCAGCAATAAACACAATCTGCAAAATGAATCATTGTCAATGAGACATTGTTGTTGTTGGCCTCAACCTGGTCAGATGCGAACTGATCTGTTCATGGATCTGTCTGAATTTCTCTTTAAGCCTCTTAATCTGCGAACCCAGAAGAAAATGGACAAAACCCGTAAGATAAAATGCCAAGATTTACAGTTTCGATAAGGAAATCTAGAAGTTATAGATACCCGTTTCAACTCTATTTCGGTGTCGCGCTTCTGCTGCCCCAATGAGTGTTTCAAGTTCGTGATGTCAAACACGGTGTCTAAATCGTCTTCAAAAGCAGATTCTAGGTCCTCCCGGAGGAGTGCCGGCAACTTGTCTATGACGGGCATTAGAAGAAAGCAGTTGAACTGAAAAAACATGAACAAAAAAACTAAATAAAGAACGAAAAAGAAAAAGAAAACTTGAAAACACAAAATTGTACTAGCTCTCAATTCATATGTGTGTCGTGTTGAAGGATGACCGTGTGTTATAAGGGCCGACACGAACATGACACGTTTTAACTAAATAGGCCACGACCTAACAAGTTTTGCACGAGAAGACCAACATGTTTGTCATGACGCTTCCCAACACGGTTAAATAGCACAAATTTATGTTAACTAATAAACAAAAATCATGTAAACAATAAGGCTAGTTAGGGTTTACTATTATAACCCCTAGTGTGCGTTTTGGATTTGTTGTGCGTGTCACGACACAAGCAATTAACTGTGTGTGTGTGTGTTTTTGAGGCTTAATACAAACAGGAAACGATCATTGAATGTGTTGGGTACTCCAACACAAACACGGCGCGATCACAAAATTAGCGAGCCCAAACACGCTTATTTTGTGCCGTGTCACGTAGTACTGAACAACAAAGTTACAAGAGAGAGAGAGATTGCATGCACATCTATTTAGTACTCGCCAACACCGATCTATATATACATGTGTGAGTATGAAAGAGAGAGACCTTTAATTCTGCCGAAGCCAAGAAATACTCCCTTATGCCATGGAATATCTGTTGCACCAAAGCGTAAACAATTCTCTCCGAAGACGGAGCGAGCTTCCGGTTCCACAGCGTGCTATCTAAGAGGTCAGCGAGCCTTGTTTCTGTTGTTTGAATAGACGTGCTCGTGTCCATGCCCGTGGCTAACTGACTGAGTTTTACATCAGCCCTTGGCTTGCTGTCGTGTTTGTCGTTAGCAGCCGAACCAAATGACGACGAGTCTTGAGGAAGACCGGTAGAATTGCCACCTGAAGGAGAATGTTCTGTTCCACTAAAGGAGTCTAAGAATTGTCGCAGCCCTGCTCGATTCTACATTTTCCAAAATCAAAAGTTAAACGGATAGAATAATTGAGGCCCGTGAGGTGATTAGCACTATATATTTGTAGTCGGATTAAAGCTGTTGAATAGAAGGCTCCAATATTTAGGTCACGAAACTACTTAAAAAAATACGAAGGATCAGTCCACGGAAAAAAAAAAGAAATATATACCGTCTCAAAATGAGTGTCCACTTTCCCATTTTTACGAAAATAAGGATAAGTTTGTTAAGTTAGGACATTCTCTCGTATACCCCGATGTAAACTTGTAGTAACAAAATCATGGGGATTTAACGAATCTATCGCAAGGATATTGTTGGTACTTCACGCATAACTAACATCTTAAAAAAGAAACCGGCCACTTATCTTAGGACATACTCCCTCCGATCTAAAATAAGCGTCTTGGTTTCTATATTGAGAAGTTAAGGAGAAGTTAGTGTTGAACATTTCCTCTTGTAACCCCATAAACATGTGTCGTAACAAACTCGAGAGATACTAAGTAACTTATTGTAAGGATATTATTGGCAATTCAATCATAAATAACTTTCTAAAAATGAAACAAGACATATTACGGGACAAAAATGCAATAGAAACATGACAATTAATTTGGAACGCTTCGAGTCATTTTTAGAGAAAGTGGACACTCATTTGAGGACAGGGGGAGTATAAGATAAAAATGACTTCTCATACAATACAATAAGTGCGAGATGATAAAACGAAACGGTATCGTTTTCACGAACCACATGTTTTCAGACATCAAAACACTCGATAGAAACCATTCCAATACTAACCTTGTTATGGAGGGACCAGGTAACATATCGGGTAGTGCTCACCAAATCCTCCATACATCTAAAGAAAACCATATACACCGAGAGAGAAGAGATTAATAAAACTCTCACTAGAACATATTTAAGACGTATATTCATAAACCACTGCAACATGTGAGTATCCCGAGCACCACTAAGGATGGAGTAAACAAAGGGAACTTTCAAGATATCACAATTTTTGAAATCTTTAACAAGTTCCATTATAGTGTGCGGTAACTGAAATAACTTGGGCGGTATAAAATATAAAACGTGTCTTACTTTTCACGGCAGGCTCTCTCCGTAGATTCTGCAAAGTTGTTGTAGGCAGAAGCAACGCGCCTGAGAAACACCTCATGGCCACTTAGATACTCACCATCTTTCTGCTGGGAGCAACGTAAGGTAGGATAAATAAAACGCAATAGCATAATGCGAACAAATAAATCACGAGATAGCTCAAGAAGTTGTATAAATATGAAAGACAAAGATATCATATCACGGGACTCATACCTGTAGAAGAAAAACAGATATCGGAAGCAACCTCTTAAGGATGTGCAAGAGCCTGCAACCCAACTATACCCGGAAAGGAGTCTTAATTTTCAAATGTATAATATATATCAACAATAAAGATGCTATAATTGAAATCACGTGAATCATATTCAGAATTGGAAAACCATAACGTACTGTAATGTAAAATGTTTTCAACAGTCAATGAGGAACACAATTTCCTCTCTCATTAGACATAGAGCTAACAAATGGACCAACGCCCCACGGGGCAACATTGATGCGGCTCGATAGGTTGGGCTGGCAAAAGGTGGCCCAATAAACATGCCGGCCTTTTAAGCTTGGCCCGATTCCAACCCGGGGCCTATTTTGCTCAACAAGCATATTTGCATTTTTGGTCTGGACCGTTTAGGCTCAAGCCCAACCCGTTGAACAATTTGCCAGCATTAACAATTTCTTTGGCGATCATTAAGTAATGCACTGTACCCGAAATAAGAAATGAAGTTACGTGAAATAATTGATACCTGATGGAGAAAGGGTTCAAAAGTATCACGGGCCTTTGCAACAGCAATGACACAAGCTGTCCTGATTTCCAAAAGAATATAAGAAAACATAAATTATAAGCAGAATATTACAATGTAAAAGCAGTTACTATTACATATATAATTTCATAACTACCTAGAATAGTTTGTTCCATCATGAATGTCTTCAACTCCACATGCATTTACAATTTCTTCACGTGTAATTGGAGGACATTTGATTCCTCCCACAACAAAACGGAATTCTGCCATTGCACGATGATACTGTGCACCTCCATAAAGACGCATCCCCGCATTCTGAAAATGAAAAACGGGATCAAAGGAAAATAATAAATATCACACATTGATGTGACCACAATCGGCTACCTGTACACCTCAGAACACTATTATGCTCGTGAACTCTATTATGCAAAACATTTAGTGATATAAATACATCAGTTTCACAAAACACATTACGATCATATACTATTGAAGCTTACTGGTATTAACTTCTGCGGGAACTGAAGACCATCGGTACCAACAAATGCTCCCCCATTTGTTCTCTCATCTTGTAAGGTTTCCCCTGCAATCAAGACATAAAAGAATGTGTTCACAATCCACCAAGAATGTGATTAAAGACTAATGAAGGGTTCATTATCCATAATAATAAGCAACATAAATATCATTTACCAAATTTATCTGGAGGTGCAACGACCGTTCCTTTCAATAGCAATGACAACTGCACAGTAAAGAAGCATGGTGAAACAAATTCATTAAACACCAAACAAAACAAAGATATATATATATATATATATATATATATATAATGTGTGTGCCGGTTATTTGAAACGTAAAACTTACAAAACTAGTATTCTGAATAACTAACAGTGTCAGTTTCCTTCCTATGAGTCATAGTAGGGAGAATTTCTATCCGTGAAACAAAAAAAGATATTAACAAGAACAGTTGGATAGAGCTAGCAATTTGGGTCGGATTTTTCGGGCTCAGATTGGAAAGGACCTAGCCCCTGGTAATCAATCAAGTCTATATAATGCGCCCGAAGTCATAAAAATGCAAGTCGTGTTTTGGGTTCCTGCAGATTCAGATCTACTATTGGATGCACAAAATTTTGAGAATGAGAGTACTCCATTTGATACAACCTTGGTCAAGAAGAAATCATGAAAAGCTCTTCCTTTCTCCTTTAATTTTGCTTCATCCAAAGTACTGCATACAAAGTAAACGGTCAACCAAAATGTTCATATAAATTCTGTCGAGCAACTTGTGGTTTCAAGTCAAACCACTGACCTGAGTTCCTGATTTATTCCACTCAGCTTTCTTGTTGCACTTCGATACTCCTTTTCGAGTAGTGGAACAATCAATGGAACATTGTCCATATACCTTGCAAGCAGAGTCTTCCCAATCTCTTAGTTATAGCAGATTAACAATGAAACACGATACTATAATATATATGCGAACAAGGTGAGAAAATGGCAAGAAAAAATGGTATACCTTTTCTGTAGCAATTCTTCCAGAAACAATCTCAATTTGCTTAGACCTATCCTACTTCTCTCCTGCTTTGACAGAGGCCGACCCAACTTCTCCTCCAATAATGTAATATCTTCCATCTCTCTTAAGGTTATAGCCTGTATTGAAAGTGGTATATTCCAGAATCACATTTTACATAGGTAGTATTCACGTCTCAACACGTGATACGACACGAACATGACACAAAATAAGTGTGCTTGGGCAGTTGGGCTCACTAATTTTGTAATTGTGCCGTGTTCGTGTTGAGCCTCCCAAAAAACACGTCCACACGATTAGTTAATCGTGTTGTGACACACCAACACGTACACTTAGGGATTATAATTGTAAATTAACCCCAAAAAACTTGCTAGTCAACATAATTATGTTAAAGAAGTTAAATTTGTGAAATTTAGCCGTGTTTGGGAGTGTCGAGATAATCGTGTTGTGTCAACCTGTCTCATTTAGTGAAATGTGTTGTGTTCATGTTACATGTTCATAAACATGTCGTGTTCATGTTGGCCCAAAGAAAAGAAACTGAATTCAAAAGATATAACGATAAAGGTTTCTCACAAATTATCTGAATTCAAAGCTAGACCTGTTTAAACTCATCATTTGACTTGTAGACAGCTTCATGCCCCGTACCAACTCTTCCAGATGGCACAGAAGTAAAAAATGGAGAATCTCCCAATATGAAGCCGTCAAGTGTAGATGCGGGTGGTGAAAGAAAAACCTCCACGTCTGAAGAGCATGCAAACTGGGGTATTTTGGTGTCAAGCTTGGTTGAGACAATTACAGTCCTTGAAAGTTCCGGATCAATCTGTATGTGACAGAAAATATTCAACTGGTTAACCTTGCTGAAAAGCAGAAGCTTCTGATGGCCCAATCATGTTATTTCGACCAGTTAAGCGGAAACAGATTTTAACTACTTTTAGCTAGAATCTGAGAGGTACGGTAAATCACTTCCAAGTATCCAAATGAAAGTCAATTATTTCTCTCTTTTCTGAAATAATACATCCTTTACAGTGAGGTTGCAAGCTACGCACTTGCAGAGTCACTGACCCCAGCTAGACCTGGCAAATCCGGCTGCAGACCGGGCTAGGGATTAAAAAAAAAATGGGCCCTTATTGGGCCATTTTTCCGTAATGATAACACGCGAGCCACGGCTCAATTTATTAGCAAAATGAGTTGCAGGCCGAGTTTGGACCAAACCCACTCGGGCTCAGGCCGGTCAAATGCCCATGATTATCGGACCACCTTTAACCGGCATAGACACAGTATAGTCGGCCCCGAACCAGTCATGGCCCACAATATAGACCACACCATAACTCAAAAGCCAAGCCTAACTCAATTTTCTTGCACTCTCAGCACAATCAACTCTTTAGGGAAATATACTCAAAAAAAAACTCTTTGGGGAAATAATAAGACACATACTTGCATAACCACCCTTCGTGTAGTCGCATTACTCCAGTCACTGCAATCTTCAAGACATAATATGATGAATTCTTTATGCTGCATCTTAGCTCGCACTAAGGACTCCACTGCACGAGCTTGGCCCTGCACGAATGCTACAACAACAATTATAATAATCACAGCATAAAGTTAATGAGAACACTAAGCAAAAGAAATCACAATGTGATACTAAACCTGTAATGCTCGATTTTTCCGACCCGGAGCAGGAGCAATAAGTCCTGGAGTGTCGATAATAGTAAGGTTCGGACAATATTTGTAAGCCACCCGAATAATTATTTCTTTGGCAGAGAACAAGCATGGTTCATGTTCTAGCCTCATATTCTCAGCCTCAATGAATGCCTAAATAGAAAGAAACCCGTCAGAACTTGCTAGACAGCAATAAAAACACAAATTGGCACTATGAGAAAGCTCATACCAATTTAGCACATGAACTTTGAATTTGGACAAAATTTGTTTGAAATTGAAGGTCCATGTACCAAAATGGCTACAAATTCAAAGTTCGCATACTAAATTGAATTTCTTAAAGTTTTGTGTGCCAAAGTGTACCAAATTAGATAATAGGTCAAAGTTCATGTACCATTGGTGGATTAATCCATGAAAAAACAAAACTTTATATCACATTGTCTAGCAACTTGTCATTCATCAGCTAATTTACCAAAAAAAAAAAAAAACTACAATTCAATCACATTTTCACCACAATCAAGACATGTTACAAAAGCAAACAGAAATTATCATCACATTGTCCAGCAACTCATCATTCACCAGCTAATTTACCATCAAAAAACCACATGTAATCACATTTCCACCACAATCAAGACACGTGCCAAAAAACAAACAGAAATTCACTGTCACATTCTCCACCAACTCATCATTCAGCAGCTAATTTCCCACCAAAAATCCACAATTCAATCACATTTCCACCACAATCAAGCCACATTCAAAGAATCAAACAGAAATCAACATCACATTGTCAGCAATTCATCATTCAGCACCTAATGTACATCAAAAAACTACAATTCAGTCACATTTCCATCACAATCAAGCCACATTCCACAAGTCATGAACTAAAAACCAATATGTGAGCTCAAAATCCAAACTCAAAAAATTATTTGAAAAGAAAAAACAGAACAATACATCACATTGTCCAGCAACTCATCATCCAGCAGCTAATCTACCATAAAAATAAAACACAGTTCAATCACATTTTCACCACAATCAAGCCACATTCCACAATCAAGAACTAAAAAACAATAAGTGAGCTCAAAATTCAAACTCGAAAAATCATTCTAAAAACACACAACTTTACTTAACATTGTCCACCAAATCATCATCCATCAACTAATCTACAATTACACACACAATTCAATTCACCACAATCAAGACACATTCCACAAATCATGAACTAACAACGATATATGAGCTCAAAATACAAACTCAAAAAATTATTCGAAAAAATAAAATAGAATAAAATAAAAATCAGAACTTTACATCATGCTATGCAGCAACTCACAAAAACACCAAAATTCAATCACATTTCCACCACAATCAACCCACATTCCACAAACCAAAACCCAATACACAATTCAATTGCATGTTCACCATAATCAAGACACATTCCACAAATCAGGAACTAACAACCATATATGAGCTCAAAATCCAAACTCCAAATTATATTTGAAAAAAATAAAAAAAGAATTCTACATCATGCCATGCAGCAACTCATTATTCAATAATTCACCATCAAAACACCACAATTCAATCACATTTCCACCACATTCCAAAAACCACATACCAAACCCAACACACAAGCTCCAGCTCCAAGCTCCAAACCTGAATTTCCTTGAGAGACTTTTCATGGGCAATGGCGGAATCGGCGTCGGAGACGACACAATTCAACCACATTTTCACCACAATCAAGACACATTCCACAATCAAGAACTAAAAAACAATAAGTGAGCTCAAAATCCAAACTCAAAAAGTCATTCTAAAAATACATTATTTTACTTCACATTGTCCACCAATTCATCATCCATCAACTAATCTACCATTAAACACACACACACACACAATTGAATCACATTTTCACCACAATCAAGACACATTCCACAAATCATGAACTAACAACCATATATGAGCTATAAAAAAAATCAGAACTTTACATCATGCTATGCAGCAGCTCATCATTCAGCAGCCAATTCATCATCAAAAACACCACAATTCAATCACATTTCCACCACAATCAAGCCACATTCCACAAACCAAAACCCAATACACAATTCAATTGCATGTTCACCATAATCAAGACACATTCCACAAATCATGAACTAACAACCATATATGAGCTCAAAATACAAAAACTAAAACAAACAAACAAAAAATCAGAACTTCACATCATGCTATGCAGGAAGTCATCACTTAACAGCTAATTCACCACCAAAACACCACAATTCAATCACATTTCCACCACATTCCAAAAACCACAAACCAAACCCAACACACAAGCTCAAGTTCCAAGCTCCAAACCTGAATTTCCTTGAGAGACTTCTCGTGGGCAATGGCGGAATCGGCGTCGGAGACGAGACGGCACAAAGGGGTTTCACAATCCGGATCGTACTTCATGTGGAGCGTAATGGGTCGGCGAGTCTTGGTGCCACCGCCGACGTGGTTGAATTGGAAACCCATGAGAGCCTCGACGAGCGCGCTCTTGCCGTCGGTCTGGTGGCCGACGACGAGAACCGCCGGGACGTCGAAAGGGGTCTCGAACTCCTGAGCGAGGCCGTGGAGCTCGTTGTAGGCCTCGTAGAGCCTCGATTGCTCTTCGATTTCGTCGGCCATTGGAGGGTTTGAGAGCAAGTCAGTCTCAGTGAAGAAGATGATGATGACGATACAGTGAGCTTCACAATTCACACTCGCTGTGTTGATTTTTGTTCTGTTGTGTTCAACGAACCGTATATTATCCTAATTATTTGTTTTTAAAAAATTTCCCTCGAAAATGGAATATTAATTGTTATAATAATAATATAAAAAATAAATAAATAAAAACTACTAACAAAATGTCAAAATTTATAAAGACGATATTCCATTTCGGTTTTACGAGTAATTATTTTTTTCTGAAATGGTATTTAATCTAGTTTTTGTTTTAAATCAATACACAAATTGTTCGTGTTGTTTTAATTATCGACGCGGTGCGTACATTTATAAAATTTACGGATGAGATCAATGTATAATTGATGAATCTTATCGAATAAAATATTAATTGATGTGACAATCACGTTTTCCAATCATATAATTTTATAATTAATAAAAAAATTATTAATAAATTTAGTTAACTTAAACGTCAATAAAAAATTATTATGAAAAAAATGTCACATCAACATAAATAGGCAATATTGATGGGAATTTGTTTTATTCGAAATAAAATAATATAGTTTGAAGGCCAAACTCGAAATATATATATATTTTGGAGATCAATCAAGTATCATTTCATAACAAAATAAATAATTGATGATCAAAATGAAAATAATTACTTATTTATAAGTTTATGTGTATGTCATTTAGAAAAATAGGATCATTCCTTTTCTTTCTCTCTAATTTGTGATTAAAATATCTAATATTTCAATTATCGTTGATAATTTGATAGAGTATAAATGGTCAATAACAAAATTATCTCCTAACTTTAGGAAAATTTGGTATTAGTTGAACTTATTTGGGCGATAATTATTTTAAATTATAGTCTCAAAAATAATTATAGGTTAAAAGCAAATTTATGTTTGCGGCCCATGTTGACATGCATGATCACCAATCTAGACCAATAGTGTCGAATTTAAGACGCTTGTTTCTCTCGAGATCTTGGTGTTGATATCACTGAAGAAGAAGTTTTTTTTGTTTAAACCATGAGGTTTTCTGACAGGGCTCGCACTCAGCGATCGGCACCTTTAAGCCGTGTGACCACGGTCAGACTAATCCTCATTCGGAGCTGGTCCCGGGGTTAAGGTTTTGCACTCCTCCCTCATCGCGGTTGTGGAGGATCGAACCGTGGTCCGCCCTTCCAAAGTCCAGCCCCTGGCACCACTGGACCAACCCACGATGGGTTGAAGAAGAAGTTTCATGTTTGAGCCAATTAAGACTAGTTCTGACCTATATTAATTGTAAAATGAGTTGCGGCCCACCAACTATCATTGGCCCAAATTTTGGCCCATTTGTTAACTCCAAACTAAGATTACCAAAATTGCCCCCGTCATTCTTAAATCAATCACACTAATTTCCCAAACCAACCAAGCTTGACCCATGATAGTCACCAACTCCACCAACAAAAACACACTTCATGGTGTCAATGTCAATTTCCACTCACATCACTTTGGAAAAAGTATTATAGGGCTTTTTGTTGCTCATTCCATGAGAAAAAAACACCACTAATTCCACTCATGATCATAGAGAAACCAAGGAAAAGCAAAAGAGGAAAATTGGGATGGTGGGGATGGGAATCTCCACACTTGTCTTTGTAACAAAAAGATGTACAAGCAACATGGCCTTATGGACCAACCAAAATGCAAAAGCAACTACCATCAATATATTCATCACCATTATTGTTGGTGTGTGTTCATTGAGCTTACAAGTAATTTAAATGAGTAAAAGAATTGTCTATCAACCAAAGTTAGTTTTTTCTTATACATATAGGTGCCGAAATTATATCTTGCAACGGTCTAAAGAATTTTTGTCAAGTTATATGCACATGCTTGAGTCAAGGAACCAGTAGTGTTCAGGAAAGAGACTTCGTCTTTTGTCCCTAGCCTAGGGCTTTTGGCACCTGACCGCACCAAAGTGGTATCTTACACCACCACCACCAAGAATGTGTTGAGTGGGGATCAACCAAAGTTAGTTATGCACTTTTCTTTTGTCTTGTAGTGAGAATGACCAAACCCGCAAGGTGCTGAAATCTTTTCTTGCAACGATTTAGGTCGTAGGATATGAACAAGGGTCCTAGTGTTCAAGGGAGAGACTTTGTCTCTGTCCTTTAGCTTAGGGCTTTTGGCACCTTACCACACCAAAGTGGTCTCTTACACCACCACCACCACTAAGATGTGTTGAATGAGGATTGATCCTGAGATCTCTTCCCACTCATGTAGCTAGATTAACCAATTGCGTCACCTTTAGTGGTTCCAAACCCGCCATACGTTGAATATAGTAATTTTCAGTCAAACAACGTTCATACTCATCTTCACTTGGATTGAGAATGATTACAAGGACAACAAATCTCTATCTGTTAAATTTGAACCTAAATGGATTTTCTGATAGTCGAAAGTTAGTTATGCACTTTTTCCTTTTTTTCTTAATCATGAGGTTTTAGAGCGTGTTAGCACTTT
>JAYMTK010000956.1:0-18392 GCA_036897405.1 Pelargonium myrrhifolium
TAAAGCCTAATCGAAACCCCATTTTCGTTGTGAAGCAAGGTTAAAAGTGTAGCTCTATTTTCTCTTTGTAGTGAAGCAATACAATAACAACATATACACACACACATACATATACAGTTCCTCATCCAACAATCCCACCAAAAACTCATTTCAGAATCTTACAAATAAAAAATACCCATGATGAAATTTCAAGTACACACTCATAAACTAAAGAAACCCACATGTAAATTTTAGATTTTTCATGTTATTTAAACGAAATTTGAGAAAATCATGATAATGACTAGATCTAGAAAAAATGTCAGTCCAAAAAAATGCAGACATTTTATCCTAACCATCTATACATGTTATAAATGGTGAATAAAAATGAGGTATCATCAAATATTTAATTCCGGGTCAAATTTTTTTTAATTACAAAACAATATATTTTTAAATTTTAAGTTGTTAAAATATAGAAAGTCATTTAATCAAATCAAATGTTTATTCAAAATCATGCATATTATATGTTATATTACTCCGGTTGCACTTGAGCGGTATTAGTGACCATATAACAAAAAAAAAAAAATCATATTTCGCGCAACGCACAAGACAAAACTGGTTAATAATAGGTTTGGTTACAAACACTTAGCAAGACAAGTGATTGATTTCACTTTATCTCTCAATGTCTCAGGTTCTAGCCTCAGTTTTTTTACGCTACTGATAAAAATAACAATAAGATCAGGACGAAAAGTAATGTCACTGAAGGGAGTGCGACCGATAGGTGGTCAGGTGGATCGGAGGAGCCCATTGCTAGGAGCGGTGGTTGTTGGGTGGTCCGGGGTAGGCATGGGAACCGTGGGTGTAGGCACTAGGGGCTCGGGTTGTTGAAGCAATAACTATTAGAGAGGCTCTTAGTTGAGTAATTGTTCGGGATGGTGGAAGATAATGGTAAAGTCTGGCGCGCTTCAAGTTATAAAAGCAAAATGGAGATTGAGGAGAGGAGAGGTTCGTGAATCAAGTGTCGTCAGAGTTAGAAGGATGGACCAATTTACGGTAGAGCTAGCAATATGGGCCTGAATCCGATAAACACCCGACACCCGTCATATTTTCACCCGATTCTAATCCAATCCAAAATGGGTTGGATCGAGTTAGAGTCGGGTCCATCCTGCAAAAAACTCGGATTCAACTCGAATCACTGGCTCTAGCTGACGTACGCATTTAACCCTAAATTTGAACCTAAAATTCAGTCCGGTCCGATTCAAACCGAACTTTAAACACTTCCGGTTTCGAAATGAAAAAACTCGGATTCAACTCGAATCACGGGCTCTGGCTGACGTACGCATTTAACCCTAAATTTGAACCTAAAATTCAGCCCGGTCCGATTCGATCCGAATTTTAAACACTTCCGGTTTTGATTGTTATCCCAAAGATCTAAAATGATCCTAAATTTCGGATAGGTGTTAGTAACTAGATTTGGTTTAAATCCAATTTCTTAATTTTCACGGTTTCACGACCCAATCTCTTCGCTGCCGCCAAATGAGCTGATCGTTGTTGTTGATGATTTTCTCGGGAAAATTACCACTGTAAAAGCACATTAATTACACTTAAATGCCACTCTCAATCTCAAGCTCTCAATATCAGATTCATAAATAGAAAAAGATCCATTTTTTATTTTCACTTTCACTTCCTTATTAAGAAACTGATCGATCTCTTTTGTCTCTTCCTTTATTTCGAGATTGAGTTGGTGACAACCAACCCAAACTGTTTTTTGTTAATTCAAATCAGATCTGATCACTGAAATTAGCTGGATTTGGAAAGTGAAAGGTTTTAGTTAAGAGGAGCTTAAGGGACGAGCTCGAGAGCTTGATTGTTTCTGGGTTTGTCTTCGTCGAGGTGGGTTTTGGTTTTTGATCCAATTCAGTTCATAAAAAATGGAAGCTTTTTGGATTTTGATTGTGTTTCTGAATGTGGGTCTTTTTTGTTTTTTGTCCGTTGTTAGAGACCCCACCAACAGCACCAACATTTGCTCTACTTTTCTGGGTGTGTGTAGATTGTTTGTTTGATTGATTTGGACGATGTTTATGTACTGTGATTTGTCTTCTGGTTCTGTTTTGTTAGCTTTTGTGATGTTTTTCAATCCATTTCTTCAATTGTACTTTGATGACGATTTGGTGTCTCTGGTTTTGTCGGCCATTTGGGTTTTTAGTTTTTGCCAAGTTGCTTTGGCTGTTATGTTGAGTGTTTATGTGTTGTTTTGTTTAATTGAAACTGATTATTGCTATGGAGTTTTTGTTTATTTAGATTTTGCTATATTGTTTGTGGTTGTGGATCATGAGATTTGTGGATCCTTGCTGTTTTAATTGGCTAATTGTGTAGTTCATGCTGTTTGTGAGCTGAATTTGTGGATGTATTGAGAAATTGAGTGCAGATCTCGTCCCGTAACACTCCATTTTGTTGTTTTACCAAGTTACTTTGGCTGTTATGTTGAGTGTTTATGTGTTGTTTTGCTTAATTGAAACTGATTATTGCTATGGTACTTTTGTTTATTTAGATTTAGATTGTATTATTTGTGATTGTGAAGCATGAGATTTGTGGATCTTTGCTGTTTTAAGTGGTCTAATTCTATAGTTTAAGCTGTTTGTGACCTGAATTTGTGAATGTATTGAGAAATTGACTGCAGATCTCGTCCCGAAACACTCCATTATGTTGTTTTGCTGATTTAGCTATACTACGTGGAAGGTCTCTTTATGTGCCTCATGTTTCTTTGGCTTGTATGTTGAGTGTTTATGTGTTGTTTTGTTTAACTGAAACTGCAGATCTCATTACGAGACACTCCATTTTACTGTTTTGCTGTTTTAGCAACTTGAATTTGAAATTGGTTATTGCTATGGAACTTTTGTTTATTGAAACTGGTTATGCTGTTTGTGCGCTGAATTCGCGGATGTATTGAGAAATTAAGTGCAGATCTCATCTTGAGAGACTTCATTTTGTTGTTTTGCTGATTTTGCCATACTAAATTGAAACTGATAATTGCTATGAAACTTTTGTTTATTTAGATTTTGTAAGAGTGTGAAGCATGAGATTTATGGATTCTTGCTCTTTTGATTGGTCTTATTGTACAGTTTATGGTGTTTGTATGCTGAATTTATGGATGTATTGAGAAACTGAGTGCAGATCTCATCTTGAGACTCTCCATTTTGTTGTTTTGTCAATTTAGCCACACTACATGAAAAGTCCCTTTACGTGTCTCGTGTTTGTTTGCATTTTGTTGTTCAGTTTCTTTTCCGAGCAATCAGTGAGTTTGAAAGATGATGGGTGGAGCACTTCACCGGGGCTCATCCGGTGGACGGATTTCGAGTCTCGATTCGTCAGATTCTTGGATGAAAGACAGAACGGAGAAGGAAGACACGGAGAAAGGCCGATTTTCTTCAGATCACAAATCTCCGTCTGATCGGTCCCTCCTTGATCTGATATTTGCTAGTTGTTCTTCCAAATCCGGTTATGCTGAAAGTAGCGCCGGGTTCGATCCATTCGGCTATGGAGTCACTAGAGGAAACATGGTTTTGCAGTTTATTAGGTTTAGTTTACTTCTCGTAGTGTTTGTTGCCCTCTCTGGATCCGTTTGGTGGATGCTATCCGTATCAACAACATCGAGAGATTATATCTCAAGAGGGAATTTGTGGTTCCAAGAGCGAATCATCTCGGAACTAGCGTACATAGGAGAAATCTCAATGGGGTCCGCCAAGCTAAGTGAAGTAGAATTTTGCTCGCGTGAGTTTGAAAATTACGTCCCTTGCTATAACCACTCCGAGAATATTGCGTCGGGATATTCCAACGGTAAGGAGTATGATCGGCAGTTTACACACGCTTCAAAGAAAAGTTGTTCGGTTCTTCCACCGGAAAATTACAAGATTCCTCTGAGCTGGCCGACTGGCAAAGATGTCATCTGGTTTTCCAATGTTAAAATCTCGGCTCAAGAGGTTCTTTCTTCGGGAAGTTTAACCAAAAGGTCGATCTCCGTTTTTTTAGCCAACATCTTTGCTCCGTTTTCAACACATCTACTAATTTTTGGTAATTGTATTTATTTCAGGATGATGATGCTAGAGGACAATCAAATTTCCTTCCTTTCAGGTTCGGCAGTCGATGAATATTCAGATACAATTGCGAAAATGATTGGGCTGAAAGATATGTCTTCTTTTAACGAGGCCGGGGTAAGAGAACCTTTTACGTATAGTATGAATATATATTTCATATTTGCAGTTTACCAATTTGCACGAGAATGGGCATTATGGTCATTAGACTTGTAACCAAAATATATTGTAAACGCTTCATGTATTGTTTTGTAGTGTTTCCGAACCAATGTGTGCACTACTTAATTGTGGCGTGTTGAGCTTGTGTTCGGGATTATTACTTATTAGCGTAACTAATATCATAACTGAACCCGAATTAATGTCCCTCCGGTTGCTGATTGCTTTAAGCATGACTTATTGATTGTCGTTTACCTTTGAAAAATAAATCGCAATATCTTATAGTCAGTATGATTTTTCCCGTTTTGCTACTAACTTTAATTATTTCTCTTTTGCTTTTCGTCTTCTTTTTCAGATTAGAACTGTCCTGGATATCGGCTGCGGATATGGTAGCTTTGGAGCACATCTTGTTTCTAAACAAATATTGACTACGTGCATCGCGGGTTATGAGGCGTCGGGCAGTCAAGTTCAACTAACCCTAGAAAGAGGTCTTCCTGGAATGATCGGTTCTTTTATCTCAAAGCAGTTGCCGTATCCGTCCCTTTCCTTCGATATGTTGCATTGTGCATGGTGTGGAATTGAATGGGACGAGAAAGGTAATCATTTTAAGCTATTATAGGATTGGTAAATTGTCTTCGTTACTTGCAAAACCACTCGCTACAAACTAGTGCTCCTCCATCCCAAAATTGAGTGTCCATTTCTCTAAAAAAAATCGTCCCATATTGAGCGTCCACTTTCCTGATTACGCATGAATTATCAGTAAAATCTCTTAATAAGTTGGTTAAATCTCTTTGAGTTTGTTACGACAGGAGTACAAGGGGTATAAAGGAGCATGTCCAATTTTAACTAACTTATCCCTAATTTTTGGTAAAAGACCCAATTTGGTCTTTGGACCCAATTTAGTCATCGATCTTTTTTTAAACCCAAAATGGTCCCTGAACTTTCGCGTTTAAACCCAATTTGGTCCATGAACTTTCAAATACGCACCCAAAATGGTCATTTCCGTTAGAGCTTATCTCAAAAGTTCAGGGACCGAATTTTTATCATCACATGTAGCGACCAAGTTTTAGTCTAATATTTATTTACGTTTTTCATTGCATTTCAAGTTAAAATATTTAAGCCAATGCCTGCGGTATTTACAGTTTCGCATGGAGTAAAATGCTTACAATGTAACTCATCAAGCAGACCTTCTAACCGATTTTTCTCTCCACGCATGTATATGTAAATTCAGGTGGTATGTATTTGGTTGAAGCTGATCGAGTTTTAAAGCCCGGTGGGTACTTCATATGGACATCACCTCTTGTTAGTGTTCACGGATCGTTTAATAACAAAGAAAATCAGAAGAAATGGAACTTCATTCAGAGTCTCGCTGAAAATCTTTGTTGGGTTCTGCTGTCGCAACAAGAAGAAACTGTTGTGTGGAAGAAAACCAGTAAAATGAGTTGTTATGCTTCTCGGTATGTTATTTTTCGTATTTAGTTTCAAAAGATGGGTAGTTTATCATATTAAGCAATACCAACACATGCGCTTTCCTGATTTGTAGGAAGCACGGTTCCAGTCCTCCCATCTGCAGTAAGGGTTATGATGTTGATTCTACGTACTATCAGCCGCTCCAATTGTGCATTGGAGGAACCCGGAGTCGCCGATGGGTACCCATTGAGGAGCGGACGGTTTGGCCTTCTCGGGCTAGGTTGAATTCAAGTGAACTCAAAATATACGGTACATATAAAAATCCTTTGTATCTTTGGTTAGTAGGACGGTAGGAAAGCTGACAATTTGGGTCGCAACACGTGATAGGACACGAAATAAGCGTTTTTGGGGTCACTAATTTAGTAATCGTGCCTTGTTCGTATGGGAGTAGCCAACTAGTTTAACAATCGTGCCGTGTTTGTGTTGAAACCCCCAAAACACGCACACACGAGTGATTAATTGTGTAGTTACACGCTTGACACGCCCAACACACACTTATGTTAAGTATTTTAAATTTGTGATATACTTAATCTTGTTAGGAATTGTCGTGCCAAACATGTTGGTATTGTCATGCAAAACGTGTTGGGCTGTGTCGTGCTAATCATGTCGTGTTGTGTTTGTTTTACTCTTTGAACTCGATCATTGAACTTGTCTCGTTCGTGTTGGCCCATGTAGCACAATGTCAACCTTCAACACGACACGAACACACGAATTGCCATCTCTAGTTCTCGTAGTTTCTAAACTGAAATTTATTTCTTGAACTTTTAGTTATCAATCATTTTTAATTACGATTTCACCGATCTCTGTAATGGCAGATGTGAAGACTGAATATTATGCCGAGGATGCTCAAAACTGGAAATCAGCAGTTGAAGACTATTGGCCTTTGCTCTCTCCCCTTCTATTTTCGGATCATCCAAAGCGACCCGATGACAAGGAGTTCTCGCCCCCGCCTTTTAACATGTTCCGGAATGTACTTGACATGAATTCTCATCTTGGTGGTTTCAATCAAGCATTATTAGAATTCGGGAAGACTGTTTGGGTGATGAATGTGGTCCCCACAACCGGTCCCAACTACCTTCCTCTAATTCTCGATCGAGGTTTTGTCGGGGCAGTGCATGACTGGTACGTTATAGTACTTAATTTGGAATAAATATTTCGGGCCATAGAATCGTGAAGAGAAGCTTCACAAATTTGCTTAGAAATTACGGAGTAGTATTTTTGAGGTTTAATATTGTTGGTTTTTTCAGGTGTGAAGCATTTCCAACATACCCGAGATCTTACGATATGGTACATGCTGCTGGATTGCTCTCGCTTGAAAGTAAGAAGCATAGGTGCTCGTTTCTTGACATCTTCACAGAGATAGATCGGATACTTCGCCCGGAGGTACATTTTCATATTCTAAACATTTTGCATCCCATTTTTTGCTATCGTATTGTTGTCTTCAACTAGAGTTGGTAATTTGGACCAAAACCTTCATAAACCCGAAATTCGACCCACATTTTTCCGAATTTGGGTAGCACAAAATTGGCCTAGTTAGTTTTTCTAAGTCGGGTTTGTCATGCAATATACGCGGGTTGGGTTGGGTTGGGTTGGCTAGTGACCTCTTGTGAGTCGGGTTCAAGTTAGCTTTCTTTTTTTCAGCTCCAAAAGAAAAAACCCGACTCAAACCCGACATGAAACTCAAATTGTCAGCTCTTCAGAAATGACACCAATCCATCGTCGTCTTCTTTATTCTACTAACTCCAATAATCGCCTCTACAAATAACAACAACTAAGCAAGTTCCGTGAATTCTTCAGCCAAACTCCGTCCCCATCCCGGTTTAAGGAGTTAGGTTAATATGTGACAGTTAGCGTGAAACTTTGTCAAATCCTTAACGATACGAGAAAAAAAACAGCAACAACAACCAAGCCGGTTCCTACAATTGGGATCGATCAGCTACATGAATTCTTTAGCAAAATCCCGTCTCCAACTCCTGTTTAAGAAGTCTGGTTAGCGTAGAACTTTTTGAAATCGTTACCAATGACTCCGAGACATATAATTCATCTCGCACGTTTGTTAACTTGACTAAATGTTTATGCAGGGTTGGGTTATACTTCGGGATACAATTTCCCTCATCGAATCAGCAAGAACTGTAACGTCCCAGCTCAGATGGGAAGCGCGGATGGTCGAGACTCAAAGTAACAACGACGAGAGAATCCTCATCTGCCAAAAACCGTTCATCCGGAATCAAATGCAAAAGTGACTCAAAGTAAGTTACACGATACCTTCACCTACAAAAGTCTCGGTTTCAAGTTCTTTCTTGCATAGAAGGTCAGGCTCGGGACTGGAATGACTCGTGCAAACTGTGGATTAATACCTCGTAGCTACACTGACCGTAGAGTTGCAATTTCGTATAGCCGAGCAAAGAAAGAAAATAAGAGGAAATTGTTGGATAGTTTTAGCTTTGTTAAAACTTGAATCCTATGTTGTAGTGAAAAAAAATGATGATGAGTAATGTGGTTTGATTCTTTGATTCTATTTTTATGTGCTTTTTTTGGGTCATTTGGGGATGTTATGGTCTTGTTGGCAAGAAACAATGTTTTTACACTATACATGAATTTCCAAATCTTATGATGTTGATATTTGTGCTCTTTTTTTTTTTATGTTACACAAATTCATTGAGAATTATGAAGAATTCAAGAGGAAATTTTGTCAATTTAATGTGTGGTAAAAATGGGTAAAATTAAGCTAATTGACCATTGCCACGACCATGTGTTCGGGACACGTGCGCATGCCACATCAGATAAAATGTTGCGTTTCATTATTTTTGAACGAAGAAAAAATGAAACAGTATGATGATGTGGCATGCACACGTGGATTTCGTATCTGACGTGGTGTGACATGTCAACAAATACTAACATGATACATGAAAATATGCTATAGCCAATTGAGTGTGTTTAATTAATAAAAATAGGGTTTCAAAAGCTCAAACATGACAAAATCCTATGTAGGAAGTAAATCGGAAAAAACATTACTGTCAGGTAGAGCCGGCAAAATAGACCTGTATACGCGGGTACCCTCCACCCGACCTTAAAAATATCGGATTCGGGTTTGATTTTTTTCAACCCTAAAACAATCAGGTCGGGTAGTACCGTAGTAGTGTGACGTTTTCAGACCGGATTAGGGTCGGGTCGGGAATACTCGCTGTTTTATACCTAAAACCTGTTGTTGGATCCTAACTCGACCTACCCGAAGGCCTTACAGTGTCGGGTTAGGGTGTTTCAACCCGACCCGACCCTATTTTTTGCCACCTCATGAGAGACGAAACCATTTGACCACGAAAAGAATAATATTATGGTAGTAAAGTAAAAGTAAGGTATGCTTTGAAGTACTTATACACACTAATTAAGATCATGATTTTATGCTTATTATATTAGGTAAATAACAAGCTAATATATATCGTAATCCGACCTTAGCTCAGTTGGTAGAGCGGAGGACTGTAGTAGGAAAATCCTGTAAGCCATCCTTAGGTCGCTGGTTCGAATCCGGCAGGTCGGAATTTTTTGTTTTCCAAATTAATTCTTCTCCTCTGTCTGTCTGGGATTTTCATCAATTCACACTCACTCCAATGCTATATTTGCCAAATCAATCATCTCCCTCACATTAACAAGCAGCCTTTTTCCTCTTCAAAAACCCAGAATCTCCAAGACTGAGAAGCAAAGCAAGTATGAAGAAAATTCCTCTTCTTTTGATGGGTTGTGGAGGCGTTGGACGCCAGCTCCTCCACCACATTGTCTCCTGCCGATCTCTTCACTCCAAACTCGTAAATCCTCTTCCCCTTTCTTTTTTCTAGCTTCAGTCTCCTATTCCCTTTATCGATGATTGCTACTCTTCTCGCAACGGTTGATCCCAATTTTTTCTTGTGTGGGTCATTTTTTAGTGAAAACCCAAAAGGGGGTTTTTTCCCAAAAAATTTTTTTTTTTTTTTTTTGAGCGAAGAGAACTTGTTTGTTTAAGCTTGATATGATTGGAAACACTGAATCTGTATTGGCGTGGCAGGGTGTGCACTTGCGAGTTATTGGGGTATGTGATAGTAAATGCTCAGTTATAGCTCCCGATGTGTTCACAATGGAGTTGGATGACAATTTCCTATCACAAGTTTGCCAGGTCAAGTCCGGTGGTTCTTCATTGTCCACTCTCACTGGCTCTGGTAATTTCATTATCGTCTCTTTTGTTGTTGTAAATTGTAATGCATGAGTTTTTATGTCCCTTATGGTTTATTTGTTGTTTGCATATCAAAGGTGAATGCAAAGTGTTCACGAATTCGGAATCCACTAGAAAGGTTTTAGACATTGCAGCTCTTCTGGGAAAATCAACAGGTCCGTGGAGTGTATTTGCTTCAATGCCACCCTTGTACATTGCTATGCTCAAGTTTGTATTTTGATTTCTTGCAACAGGTTTGGCCTTTGTGGATTGTTCAGCCAGTTCTGATACAGTTGGAGTGCTAACAAATGCAGTTGATTTGGGTTGTTGCGTCGTCCTGGCAAATAAGAAGCCTCTTACTTCTACTATGGTAATGAACTGACTATCTGAGTGGTTGGTTTTGCTCGCCTTTTCATTTTTACCAAGAAAAAGTGATAGTGAAGTTCATTTGATGTGTTAGGTCAGGTTAAAGTTCACTGTTGTGTGTAGTAAGAATTGTTTTCCTTCGCGTGCCTGCAGGAAGATTATGACAAGTTGGTCTCACATCCTCGTCGCATTCGTCATGAGTCAACTGTAAGTACTATTATTTCTTCAAGATCTAGTAGAAAAGAATAATCTTTATGCAGCTACATGTTCCTTTCACTTGAGTATGTGGAAGATGCAGTTTGTGCTGAATGAGAGAAGCTTCAAAGAGCCCACATTCTGATAAAAAAAAGTCCACCTATTATTCTCATATACTTCAAATTGGCAAGTGAATAACAATCATATAACTTGTCAAATCACCTGGGCTAATGTACACTTTCATGTGAACATATTGCATAGATGCACAAAAATAACAATCATATAACTCGTATAACTCCCTTTGCTGATACCATGGCCACAACTGCTTGTTTATTTCATACAGCTCGTCGGAATGGTTTTTGTTTATTAATATTTTCATCACAAAAGTGTTGATCAAAATAAAATTCAGGTTCTGTTGCTACTTCTAGGCTACCTCCTTTTGTCATTTTTTTCAGTTGCTTTTAAAGAACCTGCTTATTCAGTTGTCCACAATGAAAGAGCTGTGCTCATGCAACTGTTAAGTACCTTTGCTTGTTATATAAATGGGATTATAAACCGATCTTGTACTTTGGATGTTTGATTTACTGGTAAAATGCCTCTAATCCATAACTGCATCATACATGAATGACCGCATAAATGCTTCACAAGAGTTGCTGACCAAAGTCATATTCTGATTCATCTTATTCTGCATCATTTTTCACAGTAAAAAGGCTAATGATTTACTGAGTACTTGTTTCCTTGGTAGGTTGGTGCTGGTCTTCCTGTCATTGCATCCTTAAATCGCATACTTTCTTCAGGAGATCCTATCCATCGTATTATTGGGAGTTTGAGTGGTAACTATATAAATGAGGCATTATTCATTAATTCTAACGTACTATTAGATTATGTTTCTTGAGGAGTACTTGCATGTTGTGCAGTTCACCATTAACATTAGTTTTAGGTGTTGATTCTTTTATATATTTTCAATACCTTGTTTATGATAGGTACATTGGGATATGTAATGAGTGAGGTTGAAGGTGGAAAGCCATTGAGCCAAGTTGTAAAAGCTGCTAAAGACCTTGGTTACACTGAACCAGGTTCATATTAATTTTACCTTCCATTGAAAGATCCTTTTTGTCTCTGAAACTTTTGAATTCCATATGTTAAAGGACTTATTATCTTTACTGTTGTGTGATTGTTTCTAAACTAAAAAAAAAAAATAGTAGAAGTTCAGTTTAAAATGAAATTGGTTTCCACCGTCAGTTTGTATGATCCAACACTTATTTGTTGGTCGTGGAGTGATATTTTCTTCATGATAATTTTTTTATGTTGTCAAACAAGGCACTTTTGTGCTGAACTGCCTATATCATTTTTCAAAGTATTTTGCCACGTTTTTGATAAATGAAGTCTATCTTGTTGGCATACACAAGTGAGATGCACTCAGCTAGGAAGGAAAACAGTATCGTAATTGGATAACAGAGGACCATTCCATGAAACTTATTTTGCTTTTGATTCCTGAAGTAATTGGAACTAATAAGTTATCTCTTGATAATTTATTTTGATATCTATCAGTGTGTTTAATTTTTCCTAATATTGTCGCTGCAGATCCTCGCGATGACCTTAGTGGGATGGATGTTGCTAGAAAGGTTCGGATATGATTCTAGATTTATTCTGCTTATTTTGTCTGATAGTTTATTTGTATCTCTTTTGGGTTTTATCAGTTTCGTCATCGTAAATTAGCGTGTTGTCTCTACACAATGTGTTCTAGAAGATGAGATTATATATAGAGACTCCATTTGGTTTGCATTCTGTGTAAATATATGTTCATACTTAATGATGTTAATTGTTTGACATACTCAACTTGTAGTCACATGAATGACTGAAACAAACAAAAATGATCATATCATGCCCTGAATGGTTCACAGAGATTAGCTCCACTAAGCCTATACTTCGTCAGTGTGGGTAATAAAATCAAATTTGAATAAGGTCTAACAATTTGAAATTCTCCGGGTCTTAAAACAGGCTTTGATCCTTGCTCGACTTCTTGGGTCGCGGATAGACATGGATAAGATTCAGGTTACTGCTAAATCTTTTTTTTTTTGCTCCACTTTCTGTCCTCTCCAGTCTCTGTATAATGATGATTGGTGCTGAACCTTTTTTTTTTTTTTTTCATTTGCCAGCAAATTCCAACTGTAAGCTTGATTTTACTAAGGAAAATTCTGTTTTGTAGATTGAGAGCTTGTATCCTAAAGAAATGGGACCCAGTAATATGTCTGTTGAAGAGTTTTTAAGCAAAGGGATTCTATTGCTTGATAAAGATATCCAAGAGAGAGTTAATAAGGCATCTTTGAATGGGAATGTTCTTCGTTATGTCTGCGTGATTGAAGGCTCAAGGTATTCTTTTGTTTTCCTTTCTTCTATTATTGACTTCCAAGTGTACTATTAACAATGTACTCACCCCCACCACCACCACCACCACCGTCCCCAAAAGAGTGTCCTATTTTTATTTTTTTAAAGATCAAGTACGATTTGGTAAGTGCTTAACTTTTCCTCTTGTGTCTCCGTCGTTGTCAAGTGATTCTAAGTAACTTATCTTAGGATATTGGTAATTCATATATAACTAACTTACAAAGAAGGAAAGGGCACTCATTTTGGGACAACTATTTTAAAGAAAGTGGACCCTCATTTGACGACGGAGGGAGGGAGTATTATTGTACGTATCTTGGTAGTGTGGGTTGGATGTATCCATTCCATGCAGCTCTTTCTGGTTCTGTGATTTTTTTTTTTTTTTATGTTCTTTGGAAGACACTTTACAAAGATGCAAGTCTTTAAAATAAGTGGGTAGCTGACATGGTTATTTCAGATGGTATTAGATAACTATCCATAACAATGGGGTAATCATCTGATAATATATGATAGAGTTGTTATACTTTTAATCTTCCTGTAGTGATTGTGCAAATGTTATTTATCCATGACTTCCCTACAACTTTTCCAGCAAATGTGATATTGATATGTATGCTTCTTGGGCAGGTGTGAAGTTGGCATTCAAGAGCTTCCAAGTAATTCCGCTTTGGGAAGATTGAGAGGAAGTGATAATGTGGTAAGCCCTCTATCTTTTCCTGTTTATAATTGGGTTAAGAGCTTAGGACAAATGCGAGTTTTTGAATTTTGTCACAAGTTTGGTACCTCCAACTCAAGAAATTTGAGTGATTCATTTGTGGTAAAGTTTCCATGGATTAGACGAGATCATAAAGTCAGAAAAATGAGTTTATGCATGGAGAGTTAACTCTAATGCAGTTTTACCTTGATAAATCTTACTTTGTCTGCTGTAAGGTTTCACATGGTACATGGAATTAAACATGCAGTCAATTGTAGTGCAATTAGAAACTAGATTTTTTGTTATTTTACATTCACCGGTATCTAACCATGCATGCATTTATCTGGGATCAGATGACATTTACATCACTGAATCTCATGTAAGATTTTTAGCCTGTATGTTTCTTTACGACACTTGTTGATCCTCACTTCATTTGAAATACTGATTAAAAAAGAAGTCGAAAGATGTAACGGCGAATGTTTTCACTTTTCAGAGAAGCAGTTTGAGAAATAAAATCATTTAGTTGCTTTAAGTGTACAAAAAGGAGTAGTGGCTTCATTATTGTTCAGAAGAAGCCAGTCTAGTTCTGGTTTTAGCATCTGAACCAAACTGCAACTTTTATCAGAGATCAAACTAAAGGAAACAGGCAAATTTCTTATACGTATATAGGGTTTAAAAACTTCTGGTGTGTTTGAAGATACTGTTAGACCGGTAAGTATTCGTAAAACAGCAGTATTTATTTGCCTGTTCAGTTGGACATTTGATTCAAAATGCCCTTCTCTTGCTATAGTAGCTTCATATCTAAAAATGGGATGATAGTAAGTTGGAAAATTTATTGATTTCCCCTGAGTATCGTAAATCACGATGATAGATATTCTAGCTTCAACTAATGGTTCCCTTAACATATGTAATTGTTGCAAAAGAAAATTCATAGATTTAGACTATTGCGACGTATCCAATCTTCTCTGCAAGACTTCGGACAATAGAACAAAATGATTTGTTATATCGTCGTGATGCCATGTTTGATTTGCTTTTTGTTGCTATTCATTCACTCACTCACACGTACTCTTGAGAACCTTTGTGATTTGTGAAGCAAACTTGACCATTTTAAATTTTGACGCAATTACAGTTGGAGGTGTACAGCCGATGCTATAGCCAACAACCACTGGTTATTCAAGGAGCCGGAGCTGGCAACGATACCACAGCAGCTGGTGTTCTTGCTGATATTCTTGATATTCAAGACTTGTTTCCGTGAAAACAGATTTTCTTTACTGTAAAACCCTCAAATCTGAGGTAAAAGATGTTGACATGGTTGGCTTTGGCTGCATCTGATACAATTTCCATGATTTAGAAAGCAACTATTTTGTCTTTCTAGTGGTTTTAATTAATCAGATTTGAAATGTCAGAGTCGAAACAAACAATATCCATAATGTTATTCTGGGGAAAGAGCACAGGAAAGCCCAACTAGAGAGGAAAAGGAGTTGAGATATGAAAATTGTTTGGTACAATATGAGTGAATTATATTAAGATTATGTAATTATCAAAATTGAACATGCTTCTTAATATATACATTTCATTCTATTGATGATATTATAGTATTGTAATTTACTTTCGAGTCATTTTTATAAAATTAAATATATATATATATATAGTTAGTTATTAATAGTATTTCACTAATTCCAAAAGACAATCAAATTTAGAGAAATAAAGTAATTCAATAAAACAATTACATCACCCATCCTGCAGGAGCTGCTACTTGTTAAATTTCATCACTCATCACTCAACCATCACAACACTATCGAAAGCCAATTGTATTGTCATGTTTTGTTTTCAAGCTAACGAAGTGGTCGACTGCCAATTGTTGGTCGATTGGGAAACTGATTGAGGTGTCATGTGTGGAAAACAAACTACCAAGAAGAAGATAGTTGACCGTTTCATATGTTTAATAGTCGACTATATCATCTATGTTTGATGTTTGATGTTTGATGGTCGGTCATTGTGTTATATGGTTAACTTTGCCTCAATTTTTTTAACCCGATATTTCTTTTGCAATTGTAGTTTCCAAACAAGCACTAAGGGAACAGTTACTTGCAATGTTACCGGAACAATTAATCAAGTTGAAGCTCAATTTACTAAATCTTGATAGCATAACAATAGGATATTTATCTGATACTTTTTCTCAGTGTTGTACAGTTTGTTTTTGGACAGCTTTCATTGTAAAGGATGTCATAAAACACACAAGAAACACAAACAACTAAAAGATTTCACATTCATTTGAAGCATCACTTCTCAGTCACAAAAACTCACATATCCCTCAAATTAGCTTCTTCATGGTGCACACATCAAGACAGCAAATGAAGTGCAAAACCTGGCAAGACCAAGATATTAAAACTGACCCACTTCAGTTTGATCAAAATAGCAGCCAGTAGGACCTCCATCTGGTAGAAGAGCCAGCTTGACTGGACCCTTTGCACCATCTTCAACACACATTGTCCCTGTATGCCAGTTCAAATCTGTGTCCACATACCCTGGATGAACACAGTTTATACGCATCTTCGGATACTTCTTCGCGAGAATTCTGGTGTATGCATTGAGGGAGGCCTTGGAGATACTATAAGACGGCAGCATTATGGACCATCCATTTGCTTCAAGCGCGTCCTCTTTCAAATCATGCATAAATCTTTTCAATACTGCATCCACCTTCTCTTCACTCAGAGTTTCTATATCCCCAAGTTCATTTCTTGTATGCTCATTCGGGATCCTCTGCACACACAAAAATGAGATTTCCCGTATAGATTTGTCACGTCTTGTGACAATACATTATGACAATAATGATGAAGGAAGGAGGCTAGCTCACCCATAGCTCGCCTCTGAGAGAGGAAACATTTACAATCCTCGCGCCTGTAGGGGAAAGCAGAAGCAACGGGAGGAGGGCTTCGGTTAGTGTTTTGACGCCATAGTAATTAGTGTTTAAGCATTCTTCCGCCTTGCTATAATTTGTTTTTATCACGCCTTGAACCGTGTTAGTCGCCTTGCCTGATAACTGCATGGGAAAGCAGTCAAGGGTCCATGTGGTGATAGGTTATCGTTAGAAAAATGCATGTTTTTCTCTTTGCTCGGGATTTAGTCATAGCTAAGACTCCTCATGCCTTAGTGGGGATCGAACCTGACAGCTCTTTTCACTAACTCAGCTTGTGTTGTCAACTTAGCCAAAAAAGTGAATGTTTGATTTATAGATGTGACTTACCCAAGATGCGGGATCTATATTTAGGGCCCTTAGGCCATCCTCATCAACTACGACTCCAGAAGCTCCAGCATTGTTTACCTGCAGAAACCAGTCAACTCACCTAGTTTAAACAAATGGATGATATCTATCTATTGAACAAGACAAAGCACAAGTCATGGAACAGAAACACAATACAAATTCCCACATCATTTAGCTTTAGATTGATGTTGTATCTCTACGAGTATGCTACTTCAAGCATTTTAGGACAATGGATTCAATTGACCCACAAACCTAAAATAAAACCAGTAAATCCTGATGATCAGTGTTTCAATTGGGTTAAGAAACATCATTACACACTTGACTGTGGACAAAGCCACCCCCGTAAAATGCAACAAATGTTTGGTTTCAAGAGGGGAGATCCAAGTGCCTTAAACCACTTGGTCTGATAGGTGTTGGTGTCTAACCCAAGAGTTATTTGGCTTAAGGCACTAATGAGGTTGTAACATCTCATTAAAATTATGAATAGGTCATATCGCAACTTTAATGCGGTGTCATAGCCTAAGAAACTGAGACCTCTAAGAAAATCCAAACAAATATGAAGTCATTACTGTGATATGACACTGTGGTTTGTGTCTTTGACTGAGTGTCAACCAGTAATACACTCCTACCCAGCTCAAAACAAAATTAGCATACACCCAATCTCAATCTCTTGTTACACAATCCTCTAGCTTTGAACCCTCCATCAAAAACCTAATTAATAACAATCATTTGAGGAGAAAACAAAAGACATAAAATAGAAGTATGAAGTAGATTAGGTACCAAGATATCGAGCCTCCCAAAAGTGTTGTTGACGAAGTCGGCCAAGCAATCGATACTGATTGGATCCAAAACATCAAGCTGGTGGAAGAGCACCTTGGAGAAACCCAGGCCATGAAGCATCGATGTGGCCTTCAATCCCCTCTCCACATTTCTAGCAGTCAACAACACTTTCACTCCCTTCGCTGCAAGCTGCTTCGCTATCTCAAACCCAATTCCCTTGTTTGCCCCTGTTACCACACAACACCTATAACCACAACATACACCAACCATTCTACGATCTTTTCTCAATAAAAGATGAAATTGCCTTAATTCTTACCTCTCGACACCATTGCTTTCCATTTCTTCCTTTTGATGGGTTTGTTTTGTGTTCATCAGTTGTGGAGTTTCTTCTTTTTTATATACTGTATTTGTTTTTGGAGTAATGGTGCGTAGGTTCCTAAACGTCTAAAAACTCATCTTAACTTTAAATAAACTATTTAGGTTCCTAAATTTTGATATCGTGGATCTTTGTTGTTAGTTTGGATTAACTGTTTCGTTAATTTAGTCAACGCCATGTCAGCATCACTAATGAGCAGTTAATTCAAACTAACGGCAAAAATTAAATTGACCCACAATATCAAAGTTTAGAGACCTAAGTGACTTTTATTCAAAATTCAGGGATTAAAACGGTGAATTTTTACTAACTTAGGGACCTATTTGACTATTTATTTCTATTTGTTTTTATTGGGTTTGATAATTCTTCTGTGATTTTGCTTTGTTAGAGCATCTCCAATGGGAGATGCTAAGAGGGTGCTAAGGAGATGCTAAGAGGTGCTAAGCATTGGAGTAGTGGGT
>JAYMTK010000957.1:0-18382 GCA_036897405.1 Pelargonium myrrhifolium
CTCCCACAAATTCATTGGAGTGGATCTAAATGATTTTAAATGAGATGTCATCACCTCGTTGACTTTGTTATGATGTAACTGATAGTATAACTTTCTATCAGTCGACTGATGTACATTCTACTCTGTGTGCAAAGAAGTCATATGATAAGAACAAGTAAAATACTCATTTATACATAATATTGCACTCAATCAACATTTATATCCAAAAAGATTACCGAATTGAGAGATAGTTCCAGACACAAATAGACCCAACCCTTAACCTCTTCAGCTCCAAGCATCAAAATTTTCAGGTTTCGTCTTTTTATTTATTTATTTCCCTAAATCTCTGATTCGTTTTAGGGTTTCAAATCATCATCATCATCACCGTCACAGTCCCTCTTCTATTGCTTCAAATTTGTTCGATTTTCACTCACATATAGATTCGTAAACTGTGTATTTGCAGCATAGCATACAGCGAGGAGCTGTCGGAGCAATCCTGGGGAGTGAGAGCTCGCGATTGAGGCAGTGCTTGTTGTGTTGGTGTTGCGCAGACTGGCTTTTGTGTCGGTGGTGGAGCTCCTCCATGGATTCTATGGACATCGATGCTCCTCCGGATTCGAATTCACCTCTCAAGCCTCGCGATCGAATCGTTCGTGTATGGTTCTTGTCTTTGTTTGTTTTGGTTTTGTTTTGTTTTGGTCTGTGAATCAGTGAATTGCGATTTTGGGAACTGTTAAAAATGTGAGCTTGGCAAATGGGTTTGGTCGATTGTGGTGAAATTGAGTGGAGAAAGTTGAGCATTTTGTTGGAATGCCTCAATTGTGGCTGTTGGTGGTTTTTTGAAGTTTGATGAGTCGATGTTGAAACTCTCACTCCCTAATTTGACTGAAAATTGTTTTGCCTGTTCTGTTTGAAGGGTCAAATGATTTTGCCTATCTGACACATTTTTTTGAGTTTAGCTCCTAATTAAGGATTAGGTGTAAATGCTGACATGTCATGAAGTCCAAGTGTGCATGCTACATCCAACAATACGTTGGGAGACAGAATCATTTAACGATCTGTTTAATTTGGGATTTGTGTTTGTAATTTGTGTTTCTATTGTTTTGATGACAGAGACTTGCTCTACATGGAGTTCCCGGGGAGCTGCTTGAGAGGCATCAAGCTGGTTTGGTTGATTTTGTCAAGGGTAATCAGTTATTGATACCCGAGCTGGTATCTGCAATCTTACCCACCGATGAAGAGGTGGCTGAGGCTCTCCAGCAAGCTAAGGCGGCTGGGTCTAAAAAGACCTCGGTGGGCATGAAAGGTCGGTTTCGAGAAAGCATGGTTTGGTTACAGTGGCTGATGTTTGAGGGTGATCCGGCTGCAGCCCTTAAGTTCCTTTCTGAAATGAGTGTTGGTCAGCGCGGTGTTTGTGCAGCTGTGTGGGGAAACAATGATATTGCATATCGTTGCCGGACATGCGAGCATGACCCGACATGTGCGATATGTGTACCTTGCTTCCAGAATGGGAACCATGAGGGCCATGATTATTCTGTCATATATACAGGCGGTGGTTGTTGCGACTGTGGTGATGTGACGGCATGGAAACGTGAGGGCTTCTGTTCGAAGCATAAAGGTGCTGAGCAGATACAGCCCCTTCCGGAGGAGCTTGCACGTTCTGTTGGGCCTGTCCTTGACGCACTTTTCATTTGCTGGAAGAACAAGCTATTGTCTGCTGAAGCTATTTGTCAGGGAACTCTTAGAACTGGTGATCGAGCTATACAGTGTAAGAAGATTGCAAATGAGCTAACTTTTGTGGCTGTTGAGATGCTCTCAGAATTTTGCAAGTACAGTGAGAGCTTGCTCAGTTTTGTTTCTAGGAGGTTGTCCTCTTCAGTTGGTCTACTGGAGATTCTGGTGAAAGCAGAGAGATTCTTGAGTGAAGCTGTTGTGAAAAAGCTCCACGAGTTGCTCCTGAAATTGCTGGGAGAACCTGTTTTTAAGTACGAGTTTGCGAAAGTATTTTTAGATTATTACCCAGTTGTTGTGAATGAAGTCATCAAAGAGAATAATGACCGAGCTTTCATTAAGTATCAACTACTGCCTACATTTTCTGTCCAAATCTTCACGGTGCCAACTCTTACTCCACGTTTGGTGAAGGAAATAAATCTGCTGACTACGCTCTTGGGATGTTTAAGAGACATTTTTGTTTCCTGCGCAGGTGAAGATGGCCGTTTACAGGTACATGTTTTGTTTATATGCTTTTGTTTATAAACTCATGCACCACATGGTGCAATTCTTAGATCATAGACAAAAAAAAATGTATAGTAGCATGTATGACAAGTGTATCTGCTTAGGCTATTCTTTTGTTTAGTTTCTATATCATTAGGCTTCAGAATGCCTTGTTCCTCTTTCTAATTAGGGAGGGTACTATTCAGTGCTATTCTGTTGTAGCAAAGACAATTCAATAGATTTGATATAGCGACGAATATGCTCTTTGCCTTTTAATGAAAATATCTCAGTAAAATGCATCTAGGTGAGACTTCTAGAAAGTCTCAAGACTCACTTCTTGTCTTCTAGTAACATCCTTAATCCTTACTGCACCTAAATGCTTATCATCTAGACCTTTTTCATACACTTCCAGCCTTTAATTGTCAATAAAATATCCTAGCCCTTTTCCAACCATATATCTCCAGACCTCAAGATCCATCTTTAATAACTGTTCATGAGTACACTTTGCAATACCAGAAAAACCACTTTCTGTTTTTGTTTTCTTTGCCAGTAAAAACCTGACAAAATCAGCCCCAACAGCCCAGTGAGGACACTATTAACATGCTTAAGCTATGTGTTAGTACAACTTCTACTTCAAGTTCGAGCTATGTATATCTTAAATAAGCCCAATTTTACTTTTAGGTCCACAGCTGATTAAAAATGGTCGAAGATAACAACTTTTAACCTATTCAGACTGGTAGTTCAGCGTCTTCTTAAATTATGAAGGATGCTGATTTGAATTTACTTCTTTTTTTCTTGTTGTTTTTAGGTAATTTATTTATTTTTATGATTTATATTTTCAATAATCCTTTTATATAAGTACATGTGCTATTGTGAAAGCCAGAGTCAGTCAGCCTCTGAGATGAAAAGTGACGACCATCTTAGTGGAGAAACACCTCACATAAATGTGAATCTCTGGTTTGAAGGTCACCTTTCTTTTTTTTTTTTGTTTGATGTTTTTGGTCGAGTAGGAGACAGTTTTGCTATGATTATAGCTATCTCTGATTGCTATCTCAATTTTCATAGTCTTTCTAAGCTATAATATGTTTTGCAGTGGCTTTGTTCTTTCTCTTAACTTCTTCTTTTAGGCAAAGTAGTTCATAATATATATTTTTTTCAGGTTAGTAAGTGGGGAAATCTGTATGAACTCACTATACGCGTGGTTGAAGATATTCGATTTGTTATGAGCCATGCTGAAGTCCCCAAATATGTTACTCATGATCAACGAGATATCTTGAAAACTTGGATTAAACTTGTGGGTTTTGTGCAAGGAATCAACCCTCTGAAGAGAGAAACAGGCATACATATAGAAGAAGAAAATGACAACATGCACATTCCTTTTGGTTTATGTCATTGTATTGCCAGCATTCATGTTCTTTTGGTAACTGGAGCATTTTCTGTTGCACTTGAAGAGAAAGTTGACGAGACTCTTTTGAGTACATATAAACAAGATATGGATATGGATGACACTGATGACCTGAGACATGCAAAAGTTGGTCGAATATCTGAAGAAAGCTCAGCAGGTAGTGCAACTGGGAGGAGTGGTGCTACTCCACATACACTAACGTCTGTTGAAGTTAAATCAGAGCCCAGTTGTTCCCAACTAATTCCACCATCTGTAACATTCTTAGCATACGAGTGCCTGAGGGCTATAGAGAATTCGTTGGGAGTAGATAATACTTCTGGAGTTGATCTTAATACCTTATCCCCAAGTATGAGCAGCATCTCTGGTAGCAATTTTCTAGCATTAAGAAAAACCTTATCCAAAATAAGGAAAGGCAAATCTATCTTTGGTAGGCTGACCAGTTCAAGTGATGATAATGGTAGGCAAGGTGTTTCATCTACAAGTAGTGGTTTGCATATGAGTGTTGATTCGGAGAATGGTCTAAGTATAGGTCAAGAGAGTAAGTCCATGATTACTGGTGAAAATGGTTCAGTTAATGCCCACAATTCTGCAGGTTTCGATGATAGTGCCATGGAGGCAGAATGTGCAGTAGAATTAGAAGCTCTACGGGTGTTAAGTTTGACCAGTTGGCCAGATATATTTTATGATGTTAGTTCACAGGAAATATCTATTCACATTCCATTACATCGTTTACTTGCACTGCTTTTACAAAGGGCTTTAGCAAGATGCTATGGAGAATCTGGAATGCCGAATATGACCGGTGCCAAATATTCTGATTTCTTTGGATACATTCTGGGAGGGTGCCACCCATATGGGTTTTCTGCCTTTGTTATGGAGCACCCTTTGCGCACAAGGGTATTTTGTGCAGAAGTTCATGCAGGAATGTGGCGGAAAAACGGAGATGCTGCATTATTGTCTTCTGAATGCTACCGTACTGTTCGCTGGTAAGTAAATTACGTCAGATGGTAATCTATTTCAGAGTGCCTGGCTTTAGCTTCACTTGAATGACATTTCCTTCTGAGATGGTGGGGGTTGTTGCTTACGCATATTCCAAATGGTTTAAACTGCAGGTCGGGACTGGATTTAGAGCTTGATCTTTTCCTGCTTCAGTGCTGTGCTGCATTGGCTCCACCTGATCAATACGTCAGCAGAGTTTTGGAACGCTTTGGGTTGTCAAGCTACCTTTTACTAAATGCTGAAAGGTCTAATGAGTATGTATTCACTGCCTTAACTTCTATCACATATTACTAAAAAGTTTGTTCGTTGCATCAAGGTGGGTTTTTATAACATGTCTAGGGAGGGAACTTAAGGTGGGAACTGAAGTAGTGAAATGTAATATCTTTAGTTTGAATTCCCTTCTCGGTGAGGCAATGAACACTTCTAACTGCGTTGATGTTACACTGAGCACAGGCCATAATGTAACATACTGCTTGTTTTAGTGTCCTCATCTTTTCACGATGCTTACATAGCTCATGTTCGCAATGTAGTAGTTGTCTTTAGTGCAATATCACATGATAAATGCTTCTAGAGATGTTCATTTCTCCTGAATTATTCTCGCCTTTGGGTCTTTTGGTTGATTGTTCGGGTGATTGAACAGGCCTGGTGTCGTGCAATTAGTTGACTTCATGTGAATCTTGGATATACATGTTTTTATATCTTGTGCATGTGCATGTTCATGTCAGATTTGATGTTTTTATTGATTGATTGTGAATCTAATTCTACATTGTTTCCATTCGATGGTATTTAGCATTTCCTAAGGAACACCATTATTTTCAGGTTTGAACCAGTTTTGGTGCAGGAGATGCTTACTCTTCTTATACAAATAGTCAAAGAAAGGAGATTTTGTGGACTTAGTACCGCTGAAAGTGTGAAAAGAGAGTTAATTCATAAGTTAGTTGTTGGAGATGCAACTCATAGCCAGTTGGTCAAATCTCTCCCTCGTGACCTTTCCAAATTTGATCAGCTTCAGGAAATTTTGGATACCATCGCGCAGTATTCCAATCCATCTGGCATTAACCAGGTTTTTATTGTGACCTTGATCTTCTGTTAGTGTTTCTGTGTTAGCCATGCTGATATTTCTGTATTTTAGGGTAAATATTCACTGCGATGGACATATTGGAAAGAGCTGGATTTGTATCATCCTCGTTGGAGCTTAAGGGACTTGCAAGTGGCAGAAGAAAGATACCAGCGTTTCTGTAGTGTTTCTGCATTTACCACTCAGTTGCCTAAGTGGGCGTCCATTTATCCACCTCTTAAGGGGATAGCCGGAGTTGCTACTTGTAAAATGATCCTTCAAATTGTCCGGGCAGTACTATTTTATGCTGTCTTTACAGACAAATTGACTGAATCTCGTGCTCCTGATGGTGTTCTTCTATCTGCCTTACACTTGCTCTCACTAGCATTAGATATCTCCTTTCAGCTGAGGGAATCTGGTGATAGGTCATCATTCATTGGAGATCCTGTTCCAGTGATATCTCTTGCTGTTGAAGAAATTGACGAGGCATTACTTAATGGTGCTGGCACACAAAGCTTGTTGTCACTTCTTGTTTCACTAATGAGGATGCATAGGAAAGAAAATATGGAGAACATTTTGGAAGTTGGCAATTGCAATCTGTCTTCATTGATTGAGACGATGTTGAAGAAGTTTGCTGAGATTGATTCGGGGTGCATGAGAAAACTGCAAGAACTTGCACCTGAAGTTATCAATCATTTGCCAAAAACTAATGATGACATACATATATCGGGTTCAGCTTCTGATAGTGAGAAACGTAAAGCAAAAGCTCGAGAGAGACAAGCAGCTATATTGGTGAGACATCAAGTTCTACATTTTTTTAAGTATCAGACAGGCCGTAACCCTTTATAAATGATTTATACCAAAATCCCCCAGAAAGTTTATAAAGCAATACATAATTTTTATTGTATGCATTACTTTCTAATGTTCTGCAAGCGAACATAAGGTTGTTATTGTTCACTTTTTTAATGGTCCAGTTATAACAGTTTAGCTTTGTTATAGTCTCATGCATGTTAGCTTGGGTTGCATCAACTATTCTAGGCTGATCTCGTCTCTATTTTCCCTCTTTTTTATTATCTATTATTTTAAAATTTTTACTGCAGGAAAAAATGAGAGCTGAACAGTCGAAGTTTTTGGCAAGCATTAACTCCACTGAGGATGATCATTCAAAATTTGAACCAGAAATTTCTGACCAAGATGTTAGTCATGATGCTGAAGAACCTACCCACGATGTTTGCTCGCTTTGTCACGACTACAATTCCCAACATCCTGTATCTTTCTTGGTTCTTCTCCAGGTAACCATCTGCTTTTGTGTGGTTAAGTATTGAGTTAGTTAAAAGAGTTATTCCTCTGTTGTTGACTGATTATGCCAAACTACTTTGTGCTTGGTACAAGAAATCTAGGCTTTTGAGTTTTGTGGACAGAGCCCCTCCATCATGGGAGCAAGTTCGCTTGTCAGATAAGGAGAATGTCTCTGTACTGGCAAACAAGTTAACCGATCAAGCTGAAACAACCAGTTCTTCAGGTAGTTCAGAGGAAAATTTATCCTCTCAGCTGGTGCAGTTGATTCAAGATGCAGTCAATGAGTTTGCAGTTAATGGAGTGGAGATAGATGCTTTTCTAGAATTCATCAGGGCTCGTTTTCCTTCAGTGAGAAATATTCAAGTGCCATGCAGATCTAATGAGAGAAAGGAGAAGAATGCATATGACTTTGAGAAATTGGAAGAAGAAATGTATCTCTCCATTCGTAGAGATGTGCATGATCATCTTCTGCAATTAGATTTTATGAATGACGAGGATGGCGTTTCTGCTGCTGAGGGGCGTTCAGAAAGAAGCAAAGATGCCGAAACCATATTGCTTGGAAAATACATAGCTGCTCTTTCAAGAGAATCAGCTGAAGTTTCTTCATCCTCTGAAAATCCTTCCAATGATAGGATACAGTTGGCATCTAATAATCAGCTTCCAGCATATGATGGACTCGGCCCTGCAGGCTGTGATGGAATATTTGTGTCTTCCTGTGGACATGCCGTCCATCAGGGATGCCTCGATCGCTATTTGGAATCGGTGAAGGAGAGGTAACTGTTTTTGGCTACGTTTATTCTTACATGTTTTTTTTTTTCTTTTATTGTATTTTTATCTTTACTCATATGTGTGAGATACTGATATGTGGTAAATCCCAGATGTCATCACAGGTATATGCGGGGTTGTGTTAGTAAATGAATAATTACACCCTTCTCATCAGAAAAACCAGTGTTTGAGTTGAACCTTTTTTGTTTTGGCTTACGTTCTTGGATAGTTAAAATATATATATATTTTTATAATAAACCAGAGTTTCATCTATGTGAAAATCAGATTCGTTGATATACTGAAAATCATTACTCTAATTTTGGATTGCCGACTAAGTTTTGGTTTTTAATTTTTTATGCAGATTTGTTAGAAGAATTGTTTTTGAAGGAGGTCATATAGTGGATCCAGATCAGGTAGATGTTTCGTTTGCTCATTCTTTTAAGTTTTCAAGTAATGGACAACCTTTGTTTTTATCTTCTCTTCTCGCTTCTCATGTTTATAAATTTGATTTGTCAGGGCGAATTCCTCTGCCCTGTATGTCGCCGACTTGCAAATTCTGTATTACCTGCATTACCAGGGGATCTTCAGAAGGTTTGGAAGCAGCCTATGATATCTAGTTCATCTTATGCTGCAGGCCTGTTAGCATCAGATGAAAAGATCGATTCCCTTCGCCTTCAGCAAGCTTTATCTCTCTTGCAGTCAGCTGCTGATGAGGTCGAGAAGGGCGAAATTCTTAAAGCCTTACCCTTAAAGAAAAATATTAGAATAAGACCAAATCTCGACTCTGTGGCTCGTGAGCTCTCAAAAATGTACTGCACTGGGAAGTTTGATAAATCTTCCAAATCTGTCAGAATGAGCCACACGATGACGATGATGTGGGACACTCTCAAGTACTCCTTAGCATCAACTGAAATTGCCGCACGATGTGGAAGGACATATATGACTACAACCTATGGTCTTGATGCCTTGTACAAAGATTTTGAGTCTTCAAGTGGATTTATATTGTCCTTGTTGCTAAGAATTGTACAAAGCATGCGAAGTAAAAATACACTTCTTGTGCTTCAAAGATTTAGAGGTATTCAACTCTTCACGAAGTCTATCAGCTCTGCAGCTTCTGTAGAATATCCCAGCAACACTTCCCAAACAGGAGGTATGGAATTTTCAATTGTGCCCTTCATAAATTTTGTAGTTATCACTGTCATCAAATAATTGTTTGAGCGTATATTTTTTTCTTTCTGAAGAGATTAGAGGTGTTAGAGCTTTTATACTATTTTATACTATCTTTGGGTTCATCATGAGAGAAAAGGGTAGATAGGAGTGACACTCAGAGATTACAGATTTGACTGGATGGCTAGTTAATAAATTATCAGAAGATATTTAAGTTGGGTGGCTAGTTAATACATGTGTATACATATGCGCTATACCTATACTTATTTGCGGTAATTAATGCCATGTTTCACAGGTAACATGTTGTGTATTTTGAAACATATTGAGAAAGAAGCTTCATACGCTGAGATTCAATTTTGGAATCGAGCCTCTGATCCTGTCCTTTCTCGTGACCCGTTTTCATCATTGATGTGGCTTCTCTTTTGTCTTCCAAGTCCATTTTTATCATGCGAGGAGTCCTTCTTATCTCTTGTGCACCTCTTCTACCTTGTTTGTATAGCACAGGTGTGTTATGACACAATCCATTTTTTTTTTCTTCTTTTTTCAAATTGTAAGATACCATGCAGATCAATATTCTAATTTCGATATGATTTGATATAATGCAGGGCATAATTACATATTGTGGTAAATATCAAAACAAAATAAGTGGATTAGGCCTTGATGATTGTTTGATTACAGACATTTCCAGAGCACTGGGAGAATCCAAATGTGCTCAGAATTACTTTGTTTCCAATTTTATTGACCCTTCACGTAACATTGAAGATACAATTCGTAGCTTCAGTTTTCCGTATTTGCGTAGATGTGCATTGCTTTGGAAACTACTGAACTCTTCTGCTCCCAAGCCCTTCTGTGATAGGGGTCATGGGTTGGATGGATCATCTCATGCCAATAATGACATTATCAATAGTACCATGGAGCTTACTGAAATTCAAAAACTGCTGGACATGTTTAAGATTCCATCAATGGATGTTCTTCTTAAGGATAAAATGACACGATCTTTAGTTTTGAAATGGTTCTACCACTTTTCTAAAGACTTCGAATCTCGTCGTTTTCAAGGTCTTCTTCACTCCACCCCAGCAGTTCCATTTAAGCTAATGCATCTACCTCATGTTTATCAGGACCTCTTGCAAAGGTTTGTTTTAAGCTTTCCTCTCAAGAGATTTTCACAAAGACCCTCTCTTTTGTGTTTCTTTTTCTTTTCCTTCCTCTTTTTGGGGGTGTGAAAATGTAATTGATGCAACGTTGTCTGCATTTCTACAGGTATATAAAACAGCACTGCCTTGACTGCAAATCTTCTCTTGAGGAGCCTGCCTTATGTCTATTATGTGGCAGATTATGCTCGCCAAGCTGGAAGTCGTGTTGCAGGTTCATGGTCGTTTTTTTTGGTTTATTAACATTGCTCCAAGAAGCATGCTGGTTTAGATGCCATAAGATAACATATGCTCATATCATTTTAGCTTGCTAAAATTCACTTTTTTGACTTCGGTTTTGTTTGCTTATTTGATAGGGAAAGTGGATGCCAAACTCATGCAATGACATGTGGTGCTGGTATTGGTGTATTTTTGCTGATCAGGGTACTTCTACACGAACTTGTTCCATTTCTTGTGCACTTTTACTTTTCATTTTGTGCTTGTTGCTTGTTTGTGGAGATGATATAATGTTCTTGTTACAACAGAGAACAACAATTCTGCTTCAAAGGTCTGCACGCCAGGCTCCTTGGCCGTCTCCCTACTTGGATGCATTTGGTGAAGAGGTAATTGTTCCTTTCGACTTGAGAGTTGTGAGAAATGAATCATTTTTTTTTTATTTCCTTCGGGAAAGCTAGCAGAGTAAAAGCCCAAAAAAGAGTAGATTTAGTGGATCTGTGATGTAAGTGCACATTGGAATAAATCATAATCCCAGACGAACAAATTTGGAACTTCTTTAAATAGTTGAATCTCTTGTTGGTAAAAAGTTTTTTCTCTGATAAGGGTAAAGAGGTCAATGGTTAACTTTGAGCACGCTGACTGATATTTTGCAAACCATGGGTGAAATATGGGGAAACCACGGTCCTCAGGGAGTGATCTGTATTTATTACTTTCTTTTCCTGAAATTCTCCAATACCGTTGGTTTGGTTTCAAGGCTTGAAACTTTTTATAATTTGTCAAGAGTTCCAAAGTCTTGAGTTAATATTGCTGACAATTTAATGAAGTAACATCCAAACTAACGGAACCTCGTTTCTTATAAATATGAAGTTTGAAAATCCCTCTCTAGATATGTATTCACTTCACTTTTCATGTTACTTATATATTTCTGTAAAACCGTATCTTTTCAGGATGTTGAAATGCAAAGAGGAAAACCACTATATCTGAATGAAGAACGTTATGCAGCTCTAAATTATATGGTAATAAAAGAGTTTCATTTTTTATGCGTTAAATGGGAGAACGATTACTTTCTTCACAGTTTTTCATAAATTGATGATCCGGTTATCTGCATGTTAGGTGGCTTCTCATGGCCTTGATCGGAGTTCTAAGGTTCTTGGCCAAACAACTATTGGTTCTTTCTTCTTGGTTTAGTCGGTATCTAATGTTTGAAGGTTTTTGAGAAGGTCGGTGCTTATTTATTGTTTGTTTCGTGATCTAGTTATTATATAAATATTTGGAAGTTAAATTGTAATTTGTATTTTAATTCTTTCCAGATCTCCTTGGTAGCTAAGAATTTTGAGTTAATTAAGGGGACAACATATGGATTTCAAAGGTATCAGGAGTCGCGGTAGGGATGTACAGCTCGTTCAGGTCAGTCTTCTGAAATTTGTTTTGTTGTCCCGCTATCTCTTCTTTTTCCTCTCGTCGATATACACAAAAGATCATAAATGCATTGACGCAAGAGTCCGATGTTTCCTAAAAATTTGTGCCACGGGACTTGCTGATTCTGGTTTTTGTGTAAACTATAAGTGTATTGAAAAAGGAACAGATGAAACTACAATATTGAAGACAAACTATTATCAACAAATGGCTTATGCTTGTCGTGTTCGTCTTGTGCTGAACAGTTGAACCCGAACCTGAACACGACACTTTTGACACGACACTATCTAGCACGTCTGGCACATTATAAGGATTAATTTACAATTATACCCTTAAGTATACGCGTTGTGCGTGTCACAACACGATTACTTAATCGTGCATGCATGTTTTGGAGGCCCAACACAAACACGACAGCATGCTAACTTTGTGTCATATTCCCAGTTCTCCAAGCCGTAAAATACCATGAAGTGAATGTATCATTTTGTTGAAATGTGGTCGGTTATTCTGAGTCGGTTTTGTGATGTTGGGATTATAAATAATATTGTACTAGGAAGTTCTCCAAAAATCACTTCCCCGTCTCAGATTCTGGGCTTCCAATGAAATTGTAATCATGTTCATGGAGTGTTGCCTCAAAACCGACCTTTTTTCCATTCCTGTTCTGTTCGAAGCATTCACGAGTTCATTTCACACTCGCATTTACTTACGAGTAAAAGTTAACCATATCATTCCTCGAAGTTTTATACACGTAATTTACGTATCAAAATCTCATCAATCCGGTGAATTGTATTGGCAGATGCTTGGTGGCAAAAGAACCGATCTGTTGAGCGGAACGGGCGCACGTGTAGATCGAAGGACCGTCTCTCAGATATCTATCCCTTGTTATTTTTTGAAATTGCTTTCCATTTATATGCAGATACTTTCTTGCCATAATATAATAGTGCCGAACCAGTTAAACGTTGTGCAGTTGGTTTTTATTTCTACTTTTTAGCAGGAATGTTGTATATAGAATATGTGTATCTTTCACAGGTTCACAGCTTTATAATGCAAATATGTTTATATCTAATTATGGAATTGAGTGAGATTATATACAGTTGAAATACAAATAATAGTTTCACAACAAGATCAAAGATTTTAACTTTTTTATGAGAAAAAAGATAGGTTATGGTATGTATTTAATATTTATAGTGTAAAATATGTATCAGTTGACTGATATAACTTTATATTAGTTACAACTTAATCAAGCCAATGAGGCATCATCTCATTAAATTTTACTTATACCCATCGAAGTGAGTATGTGTGAGCGGAGCGATCCGTCTGGATCTATAATTTTAAATGAGGTGTCACACCTTACTAGTGTAACTGATATAAAGTTATATCAGTCAACTGATATAAAGTTATATCAGTCAGCTGATGCTCATATTACTCTTTATAATAAACCAGAAGATAAAACGAGAATCAGTTGATTGATATAACTTTATATAAGTTGCAACTTAAACTAAGCTAATGAGGTGATGACACCTTATTAAATTTCCACCCAGGTGAAGTTGTTGGAACAGAGCGATCTGGATCCATGATTTAAATGAAGTGTCATCATGTTATTAGTTTTTTAAACTCAAAAATTAAAAACTTGAACTCGAGATCTTAACAAAAGGCCTTTAGCGGGCTCAACATGGTTTTGTTTTGAAAATCACAAGTTGCTAAATCGAATTTCAAAGAGATTTAACAATTCATACATAACTAACTTTTGATAAATAATAAAAAGAGTTACACTCAGTTTGTACAAAAGTACAAGCGAAACACGTCCTCTCATTTTGGGACGAAGAAAATAAATAAGACCAAAACCTCAAATTAGAAGTAGTGAAGATGAAAATCCTTAGAATAATCAGAATTAGATGTTTATTGCATTACACTTTCCTATTTGTATCACTAAAAATAGAGAATGTAGCCTTAACTTAATTGGATGAGAAACTACTACTTCTACACTTCTGAATCAGAAATTTTCTTCACTGTACAGTCCACAGTTTTTCACATGTAAAAAAAAGGAAAATTTCTTATTCTACATAGGCCAAGATGCCTATAGCCCATTCAATTTTGTCCGTCCTTGTATACCTTGTAATGTCGTAAAAGGCGTAAAATTTTGACTTACGAGCACATAGTCTTCAATAATCTAAAACCGTGACTGGTTTTTATCCCAACTTGCAAGTTGGATGCAAAATGGCCATAGCTTCAGCGCGAGTAACGGTTAAAACCAACTTTTCGTGTTCAAGAGAGCGTCTTCATGCTCCCTATACCTGCGTTGAATGAAAGAAACATTAGAAACCAAGCGTAATAGGTAAGCTACACCACAAAACGCTAAACTGAGACGTTTTGTTGAACAAGTTTAGACCTCTTTAACGGGCAAAACTATGAAGAAGATAACTTGAATGCAAGCATTATGTATTGATAACCAAACTAAGCATTCAATCCTAAAAAGCGCAACTTCAAGACGTATCTTTGTTAATGTTGCAACTTGCAACAATCAACGAGAAGTACTCTCTCCGTCCTAAAATATGTCATGTTTCGCTTAGATTGTTTCTATTTTCGGAAGTCGGTTATGCATGAATTACCAATAGTGTCCCTATAATAAGTTACTTAGTATCCCTTAAGCTTTTACGACACATGTGCATGAGGATAGAACAGTAAATATACAACACTAACTTCTCCTTAATTTTTCTCAAAATAGAAAGGAGGATACTTATTTTGGAACGGGTGACGTATATTAAGAGAGCATGTTCAGAGTTCCAGATATTTGGGTGCTGCATATCATTCAAATATAACAATATTGCACTCTCCGATAAAAAACGGAGGATTCTGCATCCAGTTCTGTAATATACGTTTACTTTTTAAAGATTGGTGGAATCATTATAACACAAACAAAAAGGATAAACTATAAGGAGAGTTAGAACTTACTTTCACGTCCTGTGTCACCTCGTTTTTTGTTCCGTGCATACAATCTTCTTGAACTGGAGAGCCACCCATCATGGCTGATTCTGCTGATTCCATGTTAGATTCACGCTTCTTGTCAAATGCAAACTCAAGTTGCTTCTCCACAGACTTGAAAACGGCGGTTCGTTTTGATCTTAACCGGTATGGAGGAGACACATTGAAAGACTTAACAAAAGGACCGATGATGTCGTTACCAATAAAAGTAGGACTCTTGCTCAATCTTTCATCTTGAGATTTGTCCTTCAATGTTTTCTCTTCAACTTCCCGAACTCCATTTGAGAGCCTGTGCACTAAAGCCTCTCCTCTTTTTCTCCTCCTTAATATGGAAGGAGTGTTCGGGAAACTCTTAGCAGCGTTTTTCAATATAGATTCAGGACTGTGTGTATACAATCCACTACTCTTCACAGAAGGTGGAGTGAAGAAACTAACGGGCGAGGCAACACAACTAGAGTTGTTCTCATGTTGCAGAGAAGACAATTCAGAATCCGACGGGGGCTCATAGTACAAAGAACCGTAGGACGAACTTTCATACTGCAATGGCGTTCCCGATACTTGGTTCACGTATATTTCACTGTTGCTAGTACAATCATCAAACCTGATCACCGTCTCTGAATTGCTGCACTCTACACCTTCAGAGTCAGCAGACTCATTTTGAACACATGATGGTGCAGCACCGACATTTTGAAGCGGAGCCGAGGATTCTAGTTTATCCTTGCTATCTGCTTCGAGCTTAGACATGTCTGTAGTTCCAGACGAAGTTTGGGCCGTTGAATCTGATTCTCTATTTGAACAAACGGGCAATCTTTTACTTGCGCTGGATCTGTTTAGATCTTTGGTACCGTTTTGCTGACCATTCTTTGCAAGTGGCGGAAGTTTGCCAGTAGCCATATAGAAGTCGAGTTTTTTCTTTAAAGAACTATTCCAGTGATTTTTTATTGCATTATCAGTCCTGCATGAACAAGAGTAAAGTCATGTAAAAATAAGTTTTTGATCAGCAGTTGCAGAACATGCAGTGCACCGACTTTGATTAGTATTGTATACTAAATTAGAGCTATCAATGTTTCGTATCAGAAGTACTTGCAGTGCACCGACTTAGAATTTCCATTCAAAATGTTGTTACACATGTTACGAGTGAACTTTTAGAATCTCATTCTCCTTTATAGCAGTCACAATTAAGCAAAAGTTAGTAGTACCTTCCAGGTAAAACCTTAGCTATTTCAGCCCATTTGTTCCCGTACACCCGATGAGCATTCATGAGGGCTAATTCCTCCTCTAACGTCCATGCATCCTTCTTTATATCCGGATTCAAGTGATTGTGCCACCTGAATAAATTATAAAATCAACGCTTTCATAAGTATATAAACAATAACAAAAACTTGATATAATTCGAGTTAGATGTATCCATACTTGAATAGAACATTCAAACAATCACTTAAAATCTTGAAACATCAGGTTAGCATTAGAATTGTTCCCGTACAGACAGTGAAGAGGAACATACGGTTAGAACTAATAATTATGAATTGCAATAGAAACAGCTACCTCTCTCGACACTGTTTCCCTATTCGCCCTGGCAAAGACTTTGCTATGACGGACCATTTTGAGGGCCCGTATTTTGCCACCAATTCAACGATTTTGTCATCCTCCTATGAACCAAACAAGTAAACAGAAGTTTTACGCTTGAAACATAATAAGGCTAAAGTAAATATCACAAGGAAAACGAAGAGACGCCAACCTCTTGAGTCCACGGTCCTTTAACAAGATCTGGATTAAGGACCTTCTGCCACCGATGCAAGCATTGCACTTCAGATCTATCTGGAAAGAACTCAGCTGCATATAGACAATATCAAGCCATAAGACCACTTTCATGAATTTGAACAGAATGTTGTCACACTGAACACTGGATATTACAAATTTAGAAGTATAGTTCACATAACCCTGCTTTAACAAACTTTCAGTTATCAATCTATTTTTATTATTGAATTCCATATCAGTTCCAGTTCTACTGTAACAAAGAATTAACCTTCTTATTAGGGAAAGGCCAGTATCAATCATTATTATTTTTCCATTCCTCAACATTTTGTTCTCATGACCCACACGAAATTTGTAGAGATGCAAAGAATTTACACGACAGTATCTCAGCTACTAAAGTAGCATAGTTCTGAATAATTAATATCAGAAGCATCGGAGAGATCAGAAATACCTATTTTTTTCCAACTCTTCCCTTTATAAACTGAAACAGCATTTCTTAACGTCTCATCCTGTAGTAGATCAAAGGGATTTGTAAGTTACAAATATAACGACACCAAAAAAAGTAAAAGACAAGCAACAAAAGAAGCTACAAGAAATGAATGTGAATGAGTATTAGCACACGTAAGCTAAAGCTATGTAATAATAGTACCAAATCAGTAAACTTAAACTAAACATAGCTTCAATCTTTCCAACGGATAACTTCACACTTCACAGCTAAGCTATACCGATCTATCTCTTTGATAAAGAAACAGCTATGAACAAGAAAACATATTGTGGAAAGCTTATAGCTAGGAAGCCAATCACAGACACACGTAAGAAAAACTAACCTCATGTGGTGTCCAGCCACCTTTTGCTCGCCTAATAGGGCCAGTCGTCCTCCTGCAAAATCAAACATCACATAGTTCAAATCTCCTGTTAAAAATGATCCTTCACAATGTTAGATCACCCGAAACTAATTTTCACACCAATACTGAATTCAATTACAAATTTTGTCCTTCATATTGAACTGAAGATTCAAGAAAAATGCATAGTTCATACAGAACATAAACACAGGAAACATAATTTGACTCCGTCTTCAAAAATGGACAATCAGCAAATCAAAGAGCGCACACCGAAACAGCATGCAATAGCAATAAAGATCCTTAGCAATGTTAAATCACCCAAAACTAATTTCCACACCAATATTGAATTCAATTACCAATTTTGTCTTTCACATCAAACTGAAGATTCAACAAAAATGCATAATTCATACAGAACATGAACACAGAAACAAAATTTCACTCCAAATTCGAAGCAAACAATCAGCAAATCACAGAGCACACACCGAAACAGCATGCAACAGTATAAGAAGACTCAGCATCTGTACCGATGAAATGGAGATGTTGTGGCTGGACTACATATTCCCGGGGACTTGAGACAAGCACTGCCACTAGCTTCCGATAAAGACGAGCTCGAAGCAACCGTCAATTGCCTATTCTCAAGACAGCACAGCTCAGCTTTCACCTCAGTCATCTCAAAAGCCCAAGATCCTAATCCACACCAACAGAACACATACACAAAAAAAAGGTCAATAACAACTCAAAACCCTAGTCAGTACCAAAATCCCCCAACCCCCAAAAACCCTCCCAACGGCTAAAAAAAACGAAATCCAGATCTTAAGCATCAGTAATCAGATCACAGAACCGAAAATCACACACAAGAAACACACAATTCTAGGGTTTCCAATCAAGAAACACGACAGACCCAACAAATCTAACGCGAATCGGAGCTCAAACGAATCGACGTGATCAGATAAACGAAATTGAGTGACACAGAAAACATAACAAAGTGTTCTAAAAAACCAAAATTTCCGGTACCGGAAAGCGAACTGACCTCCGGTAGTGAAGTGGCGCGAACCCAACCGGAGCAGCTCATCGGAGAGAAAACCCAATAGCTTCTTCGTCGCCAATGAAACGTTTTTCTCTGGGAGAGAAGAAAATAAAA
>JAYMTK010000958.1:0-18370 GCA_036897405.1 Pelargonium myrrhifolium
GTTTTTCACTAATAATCTCAAGAATAAGTGAGAATTAAGATCCCTTCCTTTTACCAGGGGGGTATTTATAGGCTCTACCAGGGGACATGTGTCAGCACCTGGTTGATTGTTGACGTGAATCGTTCGATGTACGATACGTGTCGTCTCGCGGTGAAGCTTGATCTGCTGAGTCAAATCGGAGTCTCTACTGAGTTTGCTTCGCGAGTCCGTGCTAACTCAGTCATTCTAGAAGAGCCTGAGGACTCATGTCTTTGTTTCCTCCTCGAGGACTCAGTCTCCTCTTTGTTAACATGTCCCTGAGGAGTCCTCTTTATCATGAAAGAGACCATAGGGTTTTGAATGTATCTAGGGTCTTCAAGGACTCAAAGGGTCTCCGAGGATTCAATCCTAATCCAGAGCTCTAGTCGGGTCTTCGGACCCGAGTCCGGGTATTAGAGTCCCAAATCTGCTAAGACCTGGCGACGCTAACGTGGCCACTAGGTGCCACGTGTCATTAATTCTGGAGGTGGGTATTTTTTAGGCAGCATCACTTACTTTACATGGATCATGAGAATTCTAATTGTCCTCCCAAAACTGAAATGCATTACAACACAACCCAGTTTTTTTTTCTGGATTTACAGTCTATCAAACATACATTCTAATTTGCTAAAATTACAATATCAGGGTGTAATTTGTTTGTATGTTCCAATCTACTTTCTGTTCACTGATCAAGAAAATTTAGGGAAACAAATGCAAAATTATGAGACCATACTTGCTTGAGAAAATGACATACTGTAATTATTTAAATGAAGCTTGAAACCAAGGAAGCAACACTCACCCACACACCTCAATATTATGAATATATAAGAAATGAAATGATTCATGAATCTTACATCTCACTGGATAACTTTTCTTCTCATTATCACAAAATTATTATCAACATAACAATAATGAATAAATCACACAAAAGAGAGGAGCTGGAGAGTTGGATGTTACAAAAAATCCAATTCTACCCACCCTAAGGTACGGTCGGTTTGGATTAAATTTTTTGACATGATTTTCATTTGCAACCCCATTCTCATTTCCATTCTGAAAACGAAAATTCTAATCCAAACATTACCTTAAAGTATTAGCCGGCGGCCCAGCCCTGCTCTCCCTGCGCCTCTATATACCTTTTCCCTCTCTGTACAAAAAGAAACCATAAGAAGAATAAGAATAATGATAATAAGGGGATGGCAAAAACAAACAAACATGAAGGGCAAGCAGAGCAGAACCTTGGTTCCTTTCATTTCATTTCCTAGCAGCATCGGGCACAAATCTAGGCAAATTCACAAGAGTGTTCACACGCGACACTCCTTCAAGAGCAGACCAGTCTGTATCAGACTCCAAATCGGTGTCCTTGTGGTCTGACTCTGAGCTATATTCTTTACTTTCTTCTGGGACGACTTCTTGGCCGTTTGGAACTTGTCTGCCACTTTTTAGAGTTGCCGAGCGGCCGAGGTTCAGGTCTTCCTTCTCCTTGCCAGTGCCAACATGGTCCAATAACGGACGATCCTCTTTCACCTGGAGCTGGGTTTCAGAAGCAGTATATACGTTGTCTGAACTGGAGTCGAGGAAGAGGCAAACTACAGCACAGTCATCAACTTTGGAAGTGGGGTATTTATATCTCCACGACCGGACAGCTGACTCAACTAGACATCGAGCAGCGGAGGAACGTGCTGGGGCTGACGCTATGATGTCTACCGCTTCTTTGTTCGTAAGTACATCCCAGATCTGCAAACAAATCCAAGTAAAAATCTATACCCCTTCTATGCTAAGTGCTAATTAGGCAGCATTCAATACAATTTTAGACAAGTTGGATTTCTTACCCCATCTGTAGCCAGGATGATGAATTGATCCTTGTCAGTGAGGCGCCGATAGCATACTTTGGGCACAGAGATCAGACCATAATCCTTCAAGCAAAAATCTCCAAAAGCACGTGCCATGGCAAGGCCAGGAGAATCATTGTGTGGTAGCCAAACTCGGGCAACCTCTGGTTCATCCTGAAGGGAAAAAACACGCCCTCTACATTTTCGTATTCTCTCTGCTTCCGCTGTAAATAAGAGAATCGTAGAAATAAATGAGCAAGAAACTACTAGTAAAAGTAAGCTATCATACTAAAACTTCATCTTTCCTTCATTATGTTGTAGTATTCAATTCCCAGGGCTAAATAACAACACACCTTAAAATTTGAAAGGAACACATTCACATGCAACAAATAAGACATAATAAATACTCTGAAACAGCTACAAGAAATATGGCTAGCAAATATTAATAGTGTGGAATTCTTTTTAGAGTTTGAAGATCTTTACCTATACCAGTTCCACAAAGCTCATCTCCCATCCGTCTTAAGAGCTTTAGTATTAGTATCTTAATCATATCATAGCTCATTAGTAACAATGTCACACATACAGAGAGCATGTGTGCTCGTAACTTATAACACTAGTACATGTCCTCTCAATCTCCTTGACTACTTTTGGTGATCAACACATTTCTTGGTAGCCAATAGGGTACCCCACCTCCGAAATAAAAATATAAACTTATTCTTACATATCAAAGATCAAATGCAACAAACACATAACTACATAGTGGATATACAATTCTGAAGGTATATCTAAGGAAATCCTTATGAACTACAAGGATGTGTCGAGTAATTCCTGTCTCATGCACCAAGAACTTTTAATACTTAAAATCACTGGAATTCTATGTAGTGGACATCAGAACAGGGACGGGGTAGGAAAGGAAAAGAAATTAAAAAAGATTAAGATTGTCCACCATGTCAATAATACAACATAAGCAGCACTAGAGGATAAAAAGAACTAACATAGTTGTACAGTAGACAGTGCAGGTACGATATTTTATTCCAAGATATGCATTCTAATAGACAGAAATAACAGCAAGGTTCAAGAATTACTTTTAGTTCAGTTGCAAACGAAAAAGCCTACCCAGTAATCTGAATTGAGAAGCTAAGAAATTGAGGCAGGTAAATTACAATGATAAAAAGAAGAGTGATGACACTATATTTTCTATCCTGATAAAAATTCCAAGCAAGACAAAGACAAGACACTTGTCTTTTTTATAGACAAGAGTTTACCCTATGCATGTGATTCCAGCTATTCTCTTAAAATGGTATCTTGACTGCGAAAGCAACTAGGACACAAGACATGCCAAACTCCCATATCAATTTGAATTATTAGTATCTGTAGTTTTTAGCGCAGAAAATAATGAATGAGAATAACTTAAATGGGAGGGAGAGATAAACCTGGAAGATTTGGTTTGAGGTCCACAGTCAATTGAACTGCAACAAGAGAATCATCTTTATCTCTGGTTCCCAGTACAGCTCTTGAGTCCCCAACATTACCAACGATAAGATCATGACCCTATAAAATCATTTAAGGCATTCAAAATTGTGAGATGTCATAAAACGCCAGAATCTTATTAGAACTATAATGGTTATCTAATCTCATTAGAAACCTGCTTGACCAAAGTGACAGCTGTAGTTCCACTGCAGAAGCAGTCAATATTTGTGTGCAATCTGAGTTCCCTATCCATAACTTTATAAGCCTTCAGAAATGACTCTTTCAGAATTTGAAATATCTCAGGGTTCTTTTCTACTTCCTCGAGATCAACAGAGACCCTTGATTCTTCATCTGCAGATATGAAGGCAGTGTCTTCCGAATTCATGCTTCCTGCATTACAAGGGCTGATCTCTTTAAGAACATCCTCACTGTTTATGTTCATTTCCCAATGCGCGCTCAGTTTCAGTGGAAGAGAATCCCTCACTCTTTTTGCGACCATGTGCCCATAAGGACCATGGCCATCAAAAATGCCACAGAAAATCGTGTCTGTTCTTGATGCAAAATTCTGAAATCCACGGTATAAAGGAGTTAAAAAAATTAATACTGAAACAAAATTGCAATCCATGACATGAATCAGGTGATGCTATACGATCATTACATTCTGCAACATAATAACAGTAGCCAGAGAGGTGCCAAAGATGAGAAACAAGTTGCTGACCATGGCAAAGTATACAAGAAGATGAAAATCCTTAGTGGCCATAACAATTAGAATGATTTAACAACAAAACGGAATGAACAGTTCATCCACACATGCTTACAATATTTAGTTGCGTTACATTTAGATACTGCATCTCATGAGGTAAGAAATTAGCCAGTATATGCTTATCCAATATTCAAGAATTCACACTCGCACCAATATACTTTTCTTTCAGAAGATACATAAGGAATTACAGAACCTCAATTGATAATTTATATCAAAATTTTGAAAGGATGCGACAAAACAGATGAACCTCAACATTTTGATCAGCTTGATTGATAATGATAATAGAAGCAAGGTACAACACATGAAAGTATGAAAGAGCTAACCTCCCAAACAAGCATGGCATCCTGGTTGGTACCTTTTCTGCCTTGTTGAGTAAAGAGGGAAGCAACATCACTTGAGCCGTTGAGGAACAGCCTTCCGGGAATTCTATGCAATGAATCTTCCCTCTTGGAGCTCTTCCTCTTCCTGATCCCCAGACCAGGGGAGGTCGGCGAACCAGGGTGAGGGTTCCTGCTTTCTATAGTCAAGCAGGACCCCATTCTCAGGGCCCTGATAATATTTAATATGCACTCCAGACCAACCAAACAACCACACCCCCTACTTTCAATTGAGGGATCCGTCCCACAAATCCTAAACACTCACTACTTCCCAATCAAAATCTCCTATTATTAATCCACTAATTTTCTTGTCAATTTCTTCAACTTCAATTGAGGGATCCCCTTTTCAACCTTGAGGAACAATCATGAAATCAATGAGAAAATTCATCTCCAATCTCCAACAAATGGACAAAATAGCACTCAGAAAGAGAAGGAAAAACAGATTGCAAGTGCCAAAGTTTCCACCTTACCATGCAAGCAAAACCATTTCACTTTGTTTTTATTTTTTTCTTTCAAGTACAAATAATAGGAACTTCCACTCCTTTTTACCTTTTAAAACCAATATACAAAAAAGAGAAAAAGGCAAATTTGAATGGTAAAGAGCAGATCTATACATAAAGATCCACACCAAAAACTACTTTTTCCAATTTCAACATGCAATAACTCTTCCCAGCACTGAAAAATAGAAAATAGAAAGAGGAAGGAAGAGAGAAAAAATGGGATAAAATGAGAAATAATTGCAACCACCAACACCGAGAAGATCGCAAAATCACCCGCCCTTCTCGAGGAGCTCAGACCTCAGAGAGAGCGAGAGAGACAATTAGGACCATGACTGTCAGTTTTGGGATAATTTTGGGGTAATAAACCACGAACGGATTAACTAATGATAATAATAATATTATATTATATTATATTTTGTTTACGACAAGTCAACTACATGCTACACAATTGTACTATTACTTTATCCACTGTTTCACAAGACACATTTATCATATTCTTAGGGGTTGTTTGGTAAGTCTACTTGAACTTTTGGAAATGTCTATTAGAGGTAAAAGGAAGAGAGAGAGAGTGTATAGAGAATTGAGTTTTTTTTTGAGGAAAACCGAAAATGCATTAATATGTAAACCCAGTGATACAAAATGAAGGCGCAATCCAAGTTTTGGATACACCTTTCTTACCATGGGAGGCCAAAATGTGCGCATCACTAACATGCCTCCTATGGACTAGTTTTACATCATTAACCGAAAAAAATGACAAAATAACGGACTTTAAGTCCTCAAAAACATGTCGACAATAGTGGTCCGCCACCCGACCTTCCCTAATCCACCTCTTCTTCCAAATCCATGGGGGTTGAAGACGACCCAGCTTCCCATTGGTTGTTCTTCTGTCTTTTTGATTGCGATGTATCGCTTGTCGGACTTCCAGGTCGTTTAGAATAGCGCGAGGAGGATGAGCTTGAGGAGGAGTTTGAAGATTCTGAACCTCGATCCAATTGAGTGTTTGGTTGAGCCTTCATTTGAACTGAAATACCCCCAATCGGATTGTCCCTATCTCCAGTCTGATTGATATATGCATCTTCCCTTGGTCTCTCGATAATACCCGCCGTAGTGAACTGCTCTGGGACGGTCTCAGTTACAGCATTTGATTGAACTGGCACTGGGATTTCGCTCGGAACTCCATCTCCTATTTCGGTCAGCCTTGGTGGATTGTTGATATTCTGTATACTCTCATTATTGTTCGAGTTAAGGAGCAAAAGGGGAAGGTAATCATCTTCAGCTGCAACCATGCTGATGAAGACCAGCGCGTTCTGAAGATTATGGGCCTCAACAAAACGTTGTAGTGGGTTGTCCTCCTGTTGGGCTTGAGCGTCCCCATTATTCTCAAACAACGATCTGCCAGGCCCAACCATAAGTAGGCCTAACTCGTCTTCTTGGATTATCAGTTGGTTTCTCTGCCCGGGTCCATGATGCTGATGGCCTTGGTTAGTCTGGTCCATTCGGCCAAAGGTGAAGCTGGGAATAGTGATGGGTTGGTTAAAGTTGAGGCTTGGTAAGCCCACAGAGTTAGAGCGGCCCATAGATCTTAGCATAGTCAAAAACAAGTTTGCTTCCTCATCAGCCGAATTCACCACCGCTTCATGTGCCTGCACAGTTCCCATGTTGTCCACGTGTTCTAAATCCAAGCTATTGAGGGCCAAAAGAAGCCCTGACCGCTCATCTCCGCCGCCAACATCAACGGTTGCATGTTGCTCTGCTAATGGAAGACTTACCAACTCCCCAACCACTGCCACGTCTGAACCGTCCACTGAGTTGTGGTCGGAGTGGTGCTCTGAATCTTCCGATGGGTCTGATTCCGATGACGATCCAGCAGGGTGTCCCAGCGCCAGTTGTAGATTTGGATGACGATATCTCACTGAACGTTGTCTGGATGGTTGTCCCACTTCCAGTCTCGACCCCATTCCATGCCACCATAACGGTCTCTTACCTTTGTCTGGTTGTCCCTCATCCATATATATTATCCTTTCTTCTGGTAGCTCTGGGCCCATTCCCTGAGAATATCCCCGGCCATCTGGATGCTGATCTGTATTCCTTAGTCCCTGTGTATCTGCATGATCACTATCTGGTCCCTGCTCCAGTTCCTCTTCCATATTTGCTGCGTCTTTCCTTTCCTTGTCACCTTTGTTATCATTCGCCCCCACCATCGATTTAGAAAAAAGGTCATGCTGTGTCTCCTGTCTAGATGTAGTGCTTGGTCCCCATAGCCATCTATTCGAGATCAAGTCCCTGTAAACAACTGCAGCCTCTCGGACGTCCTTCATGCATTTCCTTTCAATGTGACCCACAATTCCATATTTAGTGCAAAACTTAAAGGACTTCTCAAACTTAAATTGCACCCAGGTGTCCTCTGTTTCTGATGTATGCAAAAAGAATCCAGCAGCTAACGACTTAAGCAGATCGACTTCCACTCGAACTCTTGGTTTGGATAACCAATCTCCACGTAGTTTGTTTTGATCCACCTGCGTGACCCTTCCTAGCATATATCCACACCTTCAGATCGCAGATTCTGATACAATGTCCCAGGGAAGTCCATCTATCTGAACCCACAGGTTTGCTCGTGGAGTAACCAAGTTGCCATTCAAAAAATTTTGGGAACACTCTGTAACAACAATAAGTCCTCCATGCAAGCTCCAAGCGCCTTCTCGGAGAGTGCTCTCCTTGTCTTGCATGTCCTAAAAACTGAAGATATACCACCTATCACATATACCAGTGATCAAAACTCCAGCCTTCAGCCCCAACTGCGGAACCAGGTCTCGTTTGATCGTCATCGGAGAAAAAGCTCTGTAGTCAACTAGGCATGCAATGACAGACTTTTCTGGATCAATATTATCCATCATACCAGTGAGTATGCTCCTATATATTACTAGCCCCCATCTTCGTGGTTGCTCCGGCGTGTATTCCTCCATTCGTTCAGCGTATTATGGCTGAAACTGTAGAAGTTGCTGGGAACAGAAGGTAAAGCGAGCAAGGAGGAAGATGAAAGAAAAGAGAAGAGAAGAGAGAGGAAGAGAGTAAGATAAGAGAGAAGAAAGGGAAAAGGAGGATGAGGAATAAATGAGTGTGCAAGGAGTGGACTTTGGAAAACGAGATAAAGAAAGTAAGATGGAGAAAATGAAAAGTCTCCTGATCTGAAGATCAGTGGAGGCTTCTATAATCAGTGAAGTAAGAGATGTGATAAGTAGAGAGGAAGAGAGAGTGGATAAAGGCACTAAGAGAAAAGAAGCAAAAAGGAACAAAATGGATGTAAACGAGTAGATATCGAGGAAAGGGACAGATGAACGTCATAAAAGCTTGTAGGGCAATGATGAGCTACCCCACTAACTTAAATGTGTTGCATGAGAAGAAGAGTATGGAGGAAGGAAGAACGCATGAACAAAAGGGAGAGTAGGAAAGAGAGTATGAAAAAGAGACACCAGGAGTGGCAAGCCTGAGGTGAAAGGAAAGAGAGAAGAGAAGAAAGGAAAGGGAGGACAACAAAAACAACAAGAAAAGGTTCAAGAGAAGGAGGAGACAGTGAAGATCTTCAAGAACAAAAGTACCAGCGCCTGGAAGGAAGAGGGAACAATGGATTTTTCAAAGATATTTTGATTGAGGACAATGTTATCCCATCACATTTTCAACAGGGCCTAGGGAAGAGGGAACAATGGATTCTTTATTTCACAATTCCCCAAGGGTTTGGAATTGTGAGCTGATCAATCAAATCTTCGACTCTGGAATATCTACTGAGATCCTACAGGTTCTCATCCCTAAATGGAGAAAAAATTGACAGGTTGAGGTGGAAGAATTTCCCGGTTGATTTTCCGTCCTTCTCGGTGAAAATGGCGTATGATAAGCTTCTTGATCCCCTAATGTCAAATCTCGTCAATCCCGGGTCAGTTTATAGAGGAATCTTTGGAGTGACAAGATTCATGAAAAATTCAAAATATTCTGGTGGAAAGTTGTTAACTCAGCTCTCCCAACTAAAGCCGAATTTTTCAAAAGAAAAATGAATGATTCAAATTTTTGTCTATGATACAACCTAGCTGAGTAGATTGTGGATCATATGCTATTGCACTGCAAGGAAAGTATGATGGTTTGGTTTGCGTCTCCTCTATCGATTCGTTCTGATAGAATCTCGAACAACAAAGAATGGTTGTTCGAGATATTATCAACAGCGAAATAAATAAATAAAGTCAAGGACTTTAAAACTTTGTTCTGAAGCACGTCATAAGTTTGGGAGATTTGGAAGGATAGAAATAATCTTATTTTTAGAGGTGACAGAGGTGGGGTTCATGGAAGCCGAGATTTCAATCAGATCGTTTGAGGGGACTGAGAAAGCAAGAGCTCTCATCTCGCAATCAAGTTTGATCCAATCTCATAAAACAACATATCCTTGTTCGACAACGATCATATCAAGAAATCTGAACCCAAAGTTTACATTTTATGTGATGAATATTTCTCCCGTTAGGGGGCAGAAATTGGCTGAAAAATGCAAGATCAAACGGGACAAGTGTTGGCCAGTTTTAGTGATCCATCCTCAGCTGAAAGTGTCTTCAAAACGGAAACTCAAGCAGTATTGACAATTTGTAATTATATCTATAGCAAAAGTATTTATGATACATGTATTCTAACTGATTCCTTATCACTTGTCATGCAGAGCCAAGGCACTGAGTTAGATACCCACCTCAGCAGGATTGATAGCGGAGCAGCTTTTGCGGAAGTTCGAAGTGTTATGTATGAGAGTCACCTTATAGGTGCAATTTTGTATGTAAATAGAAATGCAATAGAATCTGCCCATATCCTATCCAATAGAGTCGGGACTAGTCAAGAAAAAAGCTGGCATTGTAATAATTTGCATTCTGTAATCCCTGGTTGTTAAATATTATGATTACACGTATTACCTAAATAGTTACTTGAAACCAGAGAATCAATGTTTGTAGTTAGTTCAACAGAATTATGTTCCGTGAGACACCAACTAAAAATCTAAAGCAAGCAATCCAGTAGTTGAAAGAAACCAAATTCTCATTCCTGATATACTGTGAAAATACAAAGATCAAATGCCTAGTAATTAATACACATCTATATATTATATCAGGTACATTAGAATCAGACCACCACCACCAAAATCATCAATCTTCATAGTTAACTGAAACAATGTGTTAAAATGGAACTCAGTTTGACAATCATCCACCATGCTAAGAATTGTGTTGAATAACCATAACTCTACTTCGAAGGGGAAGTTGAAGGATCAGATATAGACAGATAGATAGTACATTTCGAAAGTGAGTCCAGCTTGTATCCCAGAGATCTTGTTCTGCGGCGAATTTTGGTTGGATTTGACTTATCTGAAGCAAAATCATTTCAGCCTCCGGGCATGTCTGTCTCTCTAAATAGCATCGATTGGTTTGTAGTTCCCTTCAAATGGAAAAATAACCAAATGCCAAACGGGAGGGCAAAACATAAAGAAAAGAAAGGAACGCATAAATCATACAAACACCATGTCATACGAAATTCAATGGGAAGGGGTGAATATTCCAATCGACGAAGGATGAAGAAACCATTGCAGTGACCACGTAATCTCAGGAAGAATATGAGGTTCCAGATGAATGTCAATGTTCCATTAAGGCAGCTTCAGTTTCTGACAGAGGAGCTGCAAGAGAATTTACAAGTTAGTTTGAAACAACGTAAATGGATCAAAGAATGAAAATCAAATTCTCAACGAAGTAATCAACAAAATCCATTAGAAGATTCAGAACACACTCATGAAACATGGAGGAAATATTTGCAAACCCTGGGCAACCTTATCAGTCTTGCTAAAATTGAAAACCTTTGAAGTTTTCTTAATCATCCATGTGCAAGAACAAAAACAACTAGACTCCACACCTGTATATGCATGGACTGGACACATATTGTTCTACAAAAATGCAAGTAAAAGAGCCCTATTTTGGGTTTAGGTAACAGCCTCAGTACATTACAAACTGCAACTAGGAGAGCATGCGATATATAATTGGCATTATAGACTACTAAAAGTCTAAAACTACACAAGTGGAAACCAACATACCTAATAGGTCCTCATAAGAATCGGTTAACAGCGACGTGTCCATAAGCAATGGGGGTGAGAAAACCAGATCCTCAGGTTCCTCAATTTCATAGAATGACCTTTGTGCATCAGAAGTGGCAGAGTTCAATCCAGAAGCTGAGAGAAAGCCATTTACGTCATCGAAATCATTAAGTGATTCCAAATCGGTCAACACGTCACGCAATTCATCATACTTGCTCCCTAAATGACTATCACGAGTATGATTTTCAAGCAAGGAATCGTCCTTTTGAGATGCAAACAACTTTTTACTCCTTACAGAAAGTGATTTGTTTTCTGGGGCCAGACGGGAGAACCCAGTTCCTGAAAGAGGTACAAAGAAGTGCTCAGAACCTTCATCAGAGTTAGTATCTCGTGAAGATTCCATATTGGAGGACTGAAATGACAGAGCTGCTTCTCGGACAGATCTCTTTAAGTTCTGGACATAAGAATAATCACTATCTGCAACAAAAAAAAAGAGAGAGAGATTAAGAACTAAAACCATCAAGTCAGAGCAATAGAAAGTGGAAACCACATTCTTTAATTTTAGCCGAAAGGATAGAGATTTGTGTGTGGGTGGGGGCATCAACTGAAAACAAGGAAGATATAATAGACCTTGTGGTGGATTATCTATGTGATTATTTGACATTGGCTGGTCCAGGGATTTTCTTTCAGATAAATTTTCTATTTGGGTGGTATGAGGAGGTACAGAATGTCGCTTTTGCAGGTTTCCTCCCTTCCCTGAGGAAGTTGGTGTCAAACTAAACAACTGTGGCAGCTTTAAAGCAGGAGGACTGGCTGAAACCTTATCAAGTTGAACAGTAGACAACTTAGAAGTCACCTCGGCAACATCATCAGAGCTGCTTTCCTGCATAACACAAGGACAAAACAGCACATCAGTTCTGTAGATGTGATAATTCAAGGTTATATATATCAATGTAGAAATAACCTTTAGAATGAAATATATTTAACAAAACAAATTACCAGCGTCTTTCCACTGCTCTGAGCTTGGCTAGGAGAGGTTGATCGGCCATGAAGCTTGGACATTGGAGGTAAGGAGGATGAGATCCCATTAACTTTCTCTGTGCAATCTGATATAGATTGTTGTATTGCAGGAGCAACTTCCTTTAGTTGGTTTATGAGCACCTGCACATAAAGTATTCTTAAGGAAAAAAAGGGATTGCTAAAGTATCGGCTAAGTAAGCATACTAGTTTTAATGTTTCATAATTTATATAAAAGAGAGAAGTGGAAAATGCATATGCTAACTGGAACTCTAGAAGCAACAAGTAGAAGCCACATGGAGAACACATGCCAAAGAATGCACAATTAAAAAAACTAGTAAATTCTTAGTCAGTTCTAGTTGAAACTTTTAACATGATAAAAGCATATAATATTGCTCCTATATGAAAACCAAAAGTTGGGATTTGGGTACCAAGATACTGGCATAACTTGCCAACTGCTATTCCAAATGTTAAATTTTGGAAAGTAGATGAGATAAACGTTCCAAGGATATGATAATACACTAGGTTGAAAGAAAAAGAACCAACTAGAATAAAAAATTCAAAAAAGGAAAATATGCATGCACAATCCCACGATGATAAACAATTCATCCAGCATCAAGGAAAATCGAAACTATGTAATTTGTCCAAAGTTGTGCTCAGATTGGGAGTAACTGTTCCTAATTGAACAAGATCTTCCTGTTGTACAACACTTGTATCATTACCTGAAAGCTAGCTAAGTGTTGTTGATGTTCTGAAAGTGTTGCTGCTAAAGACTCCGCATGGCCACTAGTTCCACCATCTTGTGCACTTCTTAAAATTTCTGGACCTTCTCCATCATTAGATTTTGCCTGGGAAACAATTAAATTTTGATAGCATTCTACTATGTCAAAGAAGATAAACAAAATACAATGCATATTCCACATTTAAAGCTGTAATAAGAAATGAAACTTTGTGAACACATTAGAAAGCAATTTGCTGGTTATAGCAAAATGACCACGTAAAAAATAGCAATATGTGAATCATCACATTTAAGACAGCATACAACATAAAGTAACATACCAACTGAAGAGACTGTTTATGAATGCGTTGCAAGGCATGTGTCCAACGCCTAATAATTTCTGCTACATCAACAGTAGGGTGGACTCTTCCACTTCTATCATCCAGTCGGGAAAGTGTTTCATCATTTACTTGTGAATGGGATGAATCTAAATTGTTCTTCAGTTTTTCCCTGGTTGCATCACTGTGTTCTTCCAAATGCATTGAAGCTAGATCACCCGACTGTGCAGACAATACATCAGTAAGAGGAACCTGAGAACTTTGGTCCATCGCTGCAAGCAAAGATGAACCAGAGATGCGGTACCTGAAAAGGAATGTTAGACATCAGTAAACAGATAAATGAGTATAGCTGCTGAACCCGAAAAGGCATAGCATTATTGTCACCTATGTTCCCGATGAGCTATCAAGTCTTCAATAGGGCCTGAAGCAAGAACTTCATGTTGACCTGTATACAAAGAAGTTAGAACCGAATTTCAAAGAGAACCTAATTATGATTTTCAGCACCAAATCATTACAAGTACGGATGAGATCTTAGAGAAACTGACAATAAGACAACTAAAGAGACATGCAGTTTTGTACATGGATTGACAAGAGAATACATGAGTAAGTGATGGCATTGATTGGAGCCATGCAATGACATCCAAATGTTAGAGCATTAATTTCAATCAACTATAGCAATGAACTGCTTAAAATGAGGATGTATAAGCTGGACCATGTTAGAGCAATAACTCTAGATAATAAAAAAATGTCTGAAATGGAGGCCCAATAAGCCATTGAGCTATGCAATAGGGGTAGATCTCCACTTTCCCAACTACCCCTCTGATCCCAACCCTTCTAATAAAGTATGGACCGTGTTAAAAATGCTAAAGCTAAAACTGAGAGGTAATCACAGTCTCTGCAATGAAACATGAAAGCAAATGATAAATATGCCTTTGGAAACATGCCACATAAACAATCATTCTACCCTTGCAGATCCTACTTGAAAAGCCTAACCTTTTTTTCCAGCTAAAAATTGGATTTACTACCCCCAAACCCTCAATAGCTTTCATGTCAAAGCGTCCCTATTACTTGCATAAACATCAACCCCTATGTCAAATTAACATAATAAGAAGAAAAAGAAAAGACAATTTCAGATTTTCTGCTCAGAGTAGAATTGCCTCGGCATTCTTCATAGTGAAGTCATTCAACTCAAAGCGAGAAATATTCAACTATCCAAACTTGGTACCCAATATGACTCAAAAATTCAAGAAATAAAGGGCAATATAATTCTTAGTTTTTTTATGGAACATTAGAAAATAAAATTGAGACTTACTCTTGCGAGCCAATATAGACTCCCACAAGCGAGTAGCTTTTGATACTAAATGAGAGTTCTGACTTGAACTAGATACTAGGTCATCCCAAAGCTCCCCTTCCATCTTCACTTTGTTCCTCAAGTCATGTAGTTTCTCGAGCTCTTGCTGTAAATAAGCCTGAAACCCACAAATTTAAACACAAAGTGAGAGACTTATTTTGCTCTCTACATGTAAACTGGCCTTAATTCAACACAAGTTATCACAAGATGGAATACCAGCTCCTTACCTCTTCAGCACAAAGACCTCGAAACTCTGCAGTCATTTCATGAGCCAAATTTGACCACATAGCCTGCCTTTGCACAGCTGTTTCTGCATTTTTAAGAAACCTTCTTCTTTCAAGTGCTATTCTCGCCTGGTTAACATAAATCATCAAAGTCACTACAACTGAAAGTCAAGAGGCCATACAGCACCCATTAAGTATAAACTTAGTACTTATGCATGTGAATATAAAGTATAGCCAGCAAGTGAAGACAAAAACATGCGGCTCAAAGTCTTCTCTTCTATACTTCCAAACCACAAAGAGTGTTCAAACATGCAACTATAGAAAGAAGAGCTCCAAAATTTGCACACAACATTGAGCACCAGGAAGCTACATTTTCAACATTAAAAACAGATTTTGTTTTCTGAACAGAGACAAAGTAAAAAACCAGAGAGATTCTGAGCCGCATGTGGTCACAAGAATACCATTGAAGGTACCAACTAAAATGGTTATTTTAGTTTTTTCTCTGATAGGCAATACTACCTTTGTCACGGGAAGTAGTGTTGCTGCATGTGAAAAAGCCACATCTGTCAATGGAGCAGGGAGTGGATTAGAAGATACATCAGCTGCAAAAGTCCGCCTATGAACCTCCCGCAAAGCATGCAAAGAAAGTTGCCACAAAAGCTCGACAAATCTGCAGTCAACATATATATACCATGAATTTCTTGAAATACATCATACTGCCTTCACTATATACACCAATCTTCAGACCCTTTCCTGAACTTTCAAATCCAAAGCATCCTCACTGTCACAGAAGAGCACAAACTCAACTAATACAGTCACATTGCAACATATGGAACCCTGCCATTAACAAAACCCCTTCTCAAAGAAACCGACATTTCAAATATCATTTGGGTTCTGAAAGCTCTGAGTTACTTCATTATACTGCAATTTTCACTAGTCTACCCATCAATTGATGAAGCTAAACAAATGCCACTCCACTTCCATATAAATATATATTTCAAAACTAATAAAGCGAACATCATCAACCAACCTCGGTCCACAACAAGTAGCTAGGGATGAAACCCTGGAATTGCTCCTCGGAAGCGCCCCTTGCGATTCGAGCTCACTGATAATCCCTTGTACAACCTAGGAAACAGACCCACGTCACTATATAACTTCAATTTGCAAAATTAGCTACAAATAATCCCAACCAAACATAACAAAGAAATTCCCATCATCACAAATTCACAACCCATCAAATTTAATAAATACCTTTCGAAAATCACGCGATTGAGCGGAATCGAAAATTGGCCAAACCTTGTCGAAATCCTGAAAGATCCCAACACAGGAGGAAACAAAACAGAGCAGATCAGACCAAAACGAAGAAATGAGTATTTATGTACGTATCTACAAGTGAAATTAACGGTAAAATGGAATGAAATGAAACCAAAATCAAAATCAAAATCAAAATCAGAGGGGTTGAGAAAATACTTTGGCGGATTGGACAGGGCCACGAAGGGAAGAGAGTAGGAAATAGAGGAGCTGCTCGCCCAATTTAGGGTTGGAGTGGCGGAAGAGTCCGACCCGAGTGGTGCCATTGGAGCCTCCGGAACCGATAACGGACGGATCCAAACCCAGAAGCAAACAGTTGGTGTACATTGCACTCTCGAGCTCTATCTCTCTCTCCTTTTCTCTGTCCATCGTCATCACCAACCTCGTCTCTATCTCTGGAGATGCCTTCTTTCTCCGTCTGCTCTGTTTTTCTCTCTCTGCTTCTGGTTGGTTTTTTTATTTTCCTTTTCTTTTCTTTTTTGTTGGAATTTTTAATTGAAATTTTTAAATGCGAGTCCTCGGGGTTGTACTGTTTTGCGATGAGGGGTCGCGAATGCGGGGTGGTTTTGGGATTCTGTGAAACATTTGGGGAATGTATTTGAAATTTGAAACTATTTAATTTTTAATTTTGTACGTGGGGCCCGGGGGATCAAGGAGGTCACGTTTTGGGCTTTTGTTGCCGATTGAGGAATTTTTGAAAAAAGAAGTGGGTGATCGAGGCTAACGTGCGCAGGGGAAACTGTTGCCGGCCCGGCCAGCTTGAGATTGCTTTGTTTGGTGTCGTCATGCTGTGGTCGTGGTTTGTTGTTCGGAAAATGCCAACCTTTGAGGGACAAAAAAAAAAAAAAAACTAAAGACTTTACAATTTATATATTTTTCTGCGTATAATTTCATTTGGTTCTGACGTATATTTCATCCGTTTCAAAATAAGTGTTTTATTTTTTTTATATTTTTGTCTTAAAATGAGTGTCATGTTTTCTTTTCTAGTAAGCTTGTTGTGCGTAAATTGTTAATAATATTCTTATAAAAAGTTAGTCAATATCTTTCAACACATTACTATGACGCGGGTCTGTTTCCTAGGTTGTATCTCTCAACACATGCAAAGAAAGTCCCAACATATCACACTAACTAATTTCTCTTTAATGTTTGTATAATAGAAATGACATTTATTTTAAAACAGATGGAGTATATTTTTTTCAAGAAAAAATATAAATTTTCGGTTGATATATTTTTAGGGCCATTTTGGTCTTTTGCAGTGGTCCACTAGAGTTACTATTCGCTCCTGAACCAAAATTGGTCTAGGAGATTTTGCCTATCTACTGGAGCATGCGCTAGAGATTTCACTGTTCTTCTCTGTGAAATCCGTTTTTAACTGAACATAACAAATAACACCTATTCTAAGTGTACAAAATCCTACTTACCAAAAATCTGATATGGAACTGATGTGAAGCTCCTTAACGGAGCATTTAAGCAAAACAAACAAGCACTCAAAATGGCTTCTAATGTGATTGTTATTGATAATAGTATAATAATAAAAATTGATAAATTAAGTTCGTTAAAAGTTGTTATGAGCATGAAGTTAGTGTGGTAAATAATAATTAGTGGTAATAATGATAAGTTACAGGTTTTGATTTGAAAAAGTCAATGAGGGGATAAACAATGATATTTCTTAGAAATGGCAGTAATCTTTTGCTTAGCTTAGGTGCCAAAGTATCCCGTTAAAGAAAGAAAAAAAGGCAAAGGAATTATTAAAAGTGAAAGGTGCACAACACACATACATGGATATGGTTGGAGCTTTGAGGTGGTATATAATATATATATATATATATATATGTCATGGTGATACTGATTACTTGGCTCCACATTACAATATTGAGTCAAGATTTTTACACTAGCTTTTGATCCCGTGCTTTGCACGGCTACACGATAAACTTGGAGGTTTTCACTAACAATATCTTACAATGAGAAATCAAAATATTTAGTAAATTAACTAAATAAAAGTAATGCAAAATAATAGAAAGAATAATCCTACAAATTAACAAAGTATGTAGTTCTTGGCTACCCATGATAAAACTCAATACATCTTATAAAGGTTTGCACAATAATTTGAACCGTTTACTAATGGGTAATATAGTCCATGCACTTACCAATTCCAAGAAATAGTAAAGAACATAAAATATGTGAAAAATACATAAATAATATGTAATGTTAATTAAAATGGTTAATTACAGTTACTAATACTCATTTGCAATTCTACTTTGAACTACCAAATTAACTATTCACTATCCTATATTTTTCAAACATTTGCAAAAAGGTATGTCGTCTATCTGTCGTCAGTTAAGTGTTGAAAAGACAAA
>JAYMTK010000959.1:0-18370 GCA_036897405.1 Pelargonium myrrhifolium
ACAAATGAATTGAGTAATAAATCAGATTGAAGAGAAAACATTGATGCAGCTTGAAGGTGAGAGATGGAGAAGAAGAAGAGATGATGGTGGGTCTGAGGAGTATGGTAGGTTATTCCTCTCTTTTTTGTTTTTTTTTTTTAATAAAAAAATGGTTTTTAATTCCTAGACTTGGAAAATTTTTAGATTAGGCTTATTGTTGATGTGGCGCACATGCATACGTAGACGATGATATGACACATACGCTGACGTGTTAGTGACAAACCGTAAGCAACCGGTAACTTGGAACTAAATCACAATTTTTGTAAGTTTAAGAGGCTCTACAAGAAAAAACCCTAAACAGGAACCTAATTTCAAATTCATGTAAGTTCAAGGGGTCTTAAAAACATTTTACCCTTTAACACTCGTACACAAGTAGGCAATAAATTTTGTAAAAACAAAACTTTGTAATCATAATAACTCTACAAAAGAAAGTAGGAAAGTTGTTGAGTCAAGTTCCCCACATAAATAATTAGCCGAAAAGACATATAGTTGAATTGAATCTATTACTACTAATTAAACTTTAAACATGATCATGCCTTACAGCTACCTGCACTCGATCTTCCAGTTTATTGGGTTGAGATTAATAATTAGCAGTAGCAGTAGCAGTAGCAATCGCAATATATATGGCCAGACCGGGCCCTTGCCTTATTATCTATAGAGAGACTTTTTGAAAACGAAGCATCAATCAGTAGCAGTAGCAGTAGCAAACCCAAATAAGAAAGATGATCAGCACTATTCATTTATATATAGGACACACTAAATTGACAATTTAACGACTTGAAACCATAAAGTTTCACCACAATCATTACTCACTACAATTTCTTCTCCCCATACGTCTCTACCAACACTACACTACAAACACCATTCATTTCAACTTTCAACATAAATCCAATGCTATGATTATGATTTTTTTTTAATTATTTTCTATGGTTAATTATCTTCTCGAAATGACACCAAACAGCAAGCTTTAATTACTCAAATATCTATCTCCAAAAAAAACATCAACAAGAAAATTGTAAATAGAGAACAATTACTAACTAATTTACAGTGGTCTGGTTTGATACTGCATCATCTTCCACCCGGACAAAATAGAAAAGTGAAGCCAAACAAATCAGTACATCTGTGAGGACAAGACCCACCACATCAAATACAAACTTTGGAGCAAATAAACCCCAAACCTGCAAAGGGAAATTAGCAATAAGATAATTGTGTTTTCTGTACAACTGTGAACAGACTAGTGCAATGGAAACATTACGATAAAGGGATGACCATACCATCAAATGTCGCCTATGAATGGTAACACATATTAGAGTTAAAGTGACTGTAGCGGTCATGATGAATCCATACATCAAGTATACCTAAGAGAGAAATGATCAGTCAGCCTCTAGAGATTAAATAAGCCATCCAAAGCATACTGCTAAAGATTTCAGCTGGAAAAGTTTCAGGCACAACAGGGTTGAAATATATTCTTCACATAAATAAGCCAACATGACTTCATATTACCAAAGGTCTCAACTGGCAAAGTCTCAAGGGGTTGTATAACAAAGTAGGGTGCTATTCTTCATCAGGATTTAAAGTCTGGATAATTGTAACCGTAAAAGAAAATGGAACATGAGACATAGAAATCTATCTGAAGAACTTACCCGGGATAGCTGCATATAAAGGAATTCGCTCCTATGCTTACTCGGCAGATGCCGGCATGCAACAAGAAATGGAAGTCCAAATATTGCAAGTATGTGAGATAAGCCAAATGTATCAATGGTAAGAAGAATTGCTTGGCGAATAAGAATGAATTCATCAAACCTGAAAGTGTATATATTTAGAATCATTCGCCATTAGAGCAATGAAAATAATCTCACTCACTGCATCAACTGAGAGGTTGGTTTAAACTTGAAATGATATCTCAGGCTTATAGAAGTCAAATAATCGCAGATTATGCCATTGCTACAAAAGATATTTTATGCTTAAGCTAAGTTGCAATCCAATAGACTATCTAACACTAAATATGCATGCAGAGAGCCATCACTCACCCAATAAAAGCAGCACCATATCGTAGGCCATCAAAAGCACACCTGAAAATTTTGATATTGGTTAAGAAATACTGGGAAGTGAAAACAAAACTTAAGCCATACAAATATCTTCATATAAAATGAGGGGTAATCTGCTTATTTTTGCAATGGTGCTAACCATGTAAATTCCAGAACCAAACACAATATGTAAATGTAAAGTAGTCATGATGAAATAGTTTCAGGAAACTTGCAAACCTAAAAGTATGAGCTTCTTACCAGTGACCAGAGCCGAAAAATAAACACACAGCTAACAGGTGCCATTGTGTTACTGATAGAGGATTCGAACTTCCAGTAATTCCATCCTTTTCTATATTTTCCAACTTAATTATGCAATAACCTGTCAAAGAAACCCATATAAACCAAACTCAAATCATGAAAGTGTCTATTTAAATGACATATGGAGATGCGATTGTAAATTTATACTCCATTTTCTTATCAATCTTTTTCTTTTCAGGATGACCAGCAAGATTTTTCTTAGTTTGGACTTTGGAAAGCCAGGCTACAATTAGGTCTATACGGGAAATAAAATGAACAATTCCATAGATTTATGCGAATGAAGTTGAAGATGTTCCCTAAAAAAAGTTGAGTTTACGTCGTAGACCAAAACATATGGGAAAGGTCGGACAATGGTAAAATCACACTCAGAATAATACAGCCAAATGCAATCTTGAAGCAACAACAAAGAAAAATCACCTCCAATAACTGATGCTAACACAACCAGAGGACCTTGCTTTCCCAATAGAACAATGACTGTTGCACTCCACGCAGATAACATGCCCAGTGTTTTAATACTCAAGCTTTTTTGGCAATCCAGACTCTTATACCCGTTAAACAGCTGACCAAATACCAATAACAACAATTGTCCAAATCCAATAGCATAAATTATTCGAGGAATGTAATTTCTCTCAATGCCTCTAAACACTAGAGCCATTTTCAATATGTTACTTTCAGACACCCAAAGCACTGCTACAAGCAAATAACTTAAAATGGTGCCCAGGACAACACATTTCAAAATAGCCCCAGTAACACTGGTAGCAATGCTTTTATACAGTAGGTATGCCAACAGAATCAGAATTAAAACCGGTAAAACTTCAGCTACATACACCCAAACAGAATGACCAATGGAACTCGCAAATGTCCATGAATGACTCTTGCTCAGAAATTGAGAAGTAGCAGCCTGCTTTGATAGTCCAACTTCAATAGTAAATCTGAGAGCTGAGATTAACAGAAGAAAGATACCTGCCTGCAAATCCCAAATAGTCAGAGCATCACAAGGAATCATCTTCCAAAACCTCTCCAAAAGTAATGGTGATCAACAAGTAACATGCTTTTAACCAGAAAAGAAAGTGATCGAACACCAAAGTAAGTACCTACCTCTAATAGCATCTTCTTTTTCATGATTGAATAACGCAACTGGGCAATGGCAGTTGTGGCCAACAGAAAGTTTGCCACTTTTCCTTCTTCCACTGATCTCAACATTGAAAGAGGGGCAAAAAAAGCTAGAAGTGTCAGCCATAAACTATAATCAAAAGAAGCCAATTAGTACAAGGGACTTGAAACTTACAGATGTAACTATTTGAAAGGAGGCTGCATGCGCGTATTGCCATGATAGAAAACGCAAAAGGCAATCCAAAAGAAAGAGCAGAATCTCCAAAAGAAGAAGCAGAAAACCCATATTGTTTGTAAACCCATTTAATAGCAAGAAGATGGACAGCAAGTGATATTAGCATAATGCCAAAACCAAAACCCATCATCTTTATATTAAACTCAGTCCATTTGGAGCGTGCCAGCTCAGCAACACTTGCTAAGAAATTAAAATATGCATCAATTTGCCTGTTAAGAGCAGGTAATGATGAATCACAGTTTACCCTTTTATGCAATAGTAAATTCTTAACAGTGTGAGACCAATGCTCTTCTGCACGAGCATATATGTCTGCAATATGAAACATATCCTCCGAGGAAAATCCAATAACTGACGAAGCAGAATATATATCAATATATCTTTTCACCTACATAGGAACCACATTTCAGTAGAAAGAGATAAGCAAGAAAGGACAGAATCTAAGGTGACTTTTAAACTCTAATTAAAAAAATTAGAACCATAAATGTGAATACCTGCCAAGAATTAATGCAGAGAACATTGACATAATTTCTCATCCATTCTTCTGTATCTGACTGATTTGTGCACTTCTCTGCATCAGTGTGTTCTAAATTCCATGTACCAGAAGCTAAAGCATACAGCTCTGGATTAACACGCCCAATGCTGGAAAGAAATCAATCTCACCATGAGCATTAATTCCTTATAAAACACTATATCATCACGAAGCAAAGTGAATACATGATTGTACAGTGGCAAAATTATAGACCATGATATTGAGAATCCATAAAGTAAAAGGTAGCAAGTATGGTGGGCAAATGAGCTAGTTCTTCAAAAGGATAACACATCCACAGGGGCACAAATTGTGTGCCATACGGCCAATACCAACTAAACTTAAAAATGTATACATAACACTCAAACATCAGCTATGCAAATAATAGTCAGGTTTGACGTGTTTATTATCATGAAATTTCAAACTTAGAAACCTAATTGTTGAAGAAATGTACATCACAAATGCTAATTTGGAAGCACATTGATATATGCAAGTGTGCTGTCTACTTTAAAGTTTAAACTAACCAGAGGAGTGACCGGCAAATGTTACCACAAATATAACCAATGAGACTGAGATTAACATAAACCCTGAAGCCAATAGGAAAGAAAAAAAATCTGATTTTCCTTGGTTAATATTACCTCTTTCAAAATAAATGTTAGAAAAAAAAAATTGTTTCAAAATAAGTGTCATTCTACAATTTCAATGTAAAAATACACAACACTTTCCAATTGTACAACTTTCATCATTTCCAAGTGAGTTAACGACTACTCACATTTATTTATCCAACAAGGTTAGTTTAGTCATTTAAGTTGATTTCTTAAAATGGCACTTATTTTGAAATGGAGGTAGTATTAAAGAAATCCTAACATCGCTTAGCCAACAAAATATATCAAAGAAAATAATATTAAAGAAACAATATTGGCTAGCCCAAAGCAAATGGAGATAAAATTAAGATAAACTGGTCAATTCTTTATCACATTCATTTTAAGAAAAATGATGATGGTCCATTTCGAACTGAGATAGATTGCATAGAAGACATGTACAATGGTTTTACCATAAATGGTTTTATGCATTTCATGTCCCTATATGTATCTAGAGATGGAACTTGATAGGATGCTTACACTGCACCTTCCGTAAGGAAAAGGGATACCAAGCATAGCTGAAACGGTTACTGCAAAATCAAGCTGCAGAAAATGAGTTGAATAAATAGATGTCTTAAGAGGAATACATAATTTAGAATAGTAAAAAGGAGATTCCTGGACATGACATCCAGAAAAGGCTGAGCATTCTTACTTGTTGGACAGAGCTAACACACGTCTTCTTCCCATCCTGCAATGAATGATGACAAACCAAATATTATTCAGAATACCAATATATCATAGAAATAATTATCCAAGTGTTGCTATGGTTCAGAATCTGGATAATATGGCATTCAAGAAGTATGCACACACAGTCACAAAATCTTGAAAGACGCGAAATATGCAAACACATACTCAACAATAATATACATTTTTGCATATGTTGGTATGTATGCATGCATGTACTAATGCATTCAGTTATTTGTTGAGAGGAAATACCATATCTAATTCACATGATGAAGTATCTAATTCAGAAGGAATGGAAGATGGAGGCTTCTTAAAACCCATGGCAAATATAGATGTTTCAACCTGTAAGCCAAAATTCAAGTTAGAATAATAATTTTTTTTAAAACCAGATAATGTTTCTATGTAATATGATTACTATCACACCTCTTCAGCACTGCCTCCACCATGATCACCATTCATGGTTTGTCCATGGTCACCCATCACAAGAAGGAATGTATTCTCATGCAAGCCACCTGGTCCGGATTGACTCTCCAGTACTTTGATTACTTTCTGAAGCAAAATCAGTATCCATTTCAATAACATCATGGGAAAAGGTAGCAGAACAGTTTCAACCAAACATAGATTATTACATGCTTAAAACAATATATTAGATGTCAACAAGCCTACTAACAAAGGATAACCAAATGAGACCAATACTTCTGTATCTTATTCTCAAGCAGTAAATAGACTGGAGGTGCAATATACACATTAAATGGTAAAAACACTTGCCTCTAACACAGAATTATACTGCTCCAGTTTTTCTATCATAGGAATGGAATCAACACCAAATATATGCCCAGCATGATCCTGAACCACAAAAGTATCAAGAAAGTCAATGTCCCCAATACAACCTGCATGAATATATGATCAAAGGAAATAAATTGTTCTGTTTATTTGAAATTGTTCCTAAAAAAGGAACTTGTGATTATCTCTCATTCATTCAAGAAATAAGAAAATGTAGCCAGAACTAGAATGGTTCATAGCACCTTACTCAAACTCAAATCCTCTTGCAAAAATATACCAGTTTAATCATCATAACAAATTTGATACCAATAAAATTAACTAGCTGTCATTATTAACACACAAAAGAAAAAGTAGCTGGCCACAGTCAGATGGATGGAAGGAATAGCATTAGTGAATTGGGAATTGGGGAAAATAAGTTTCATGCATCTGATAATTGTTATGAAAGTTGAACTCTTGATCATTTAAACTCTATTGATTAACTTTAGCCAGTGTGATGAAGCCGTTCAACTGCAATATTCATCACAAGCTGGTTTTCAGTTCTTAATTAGCATTTCCATCCTCGACAAGGCAATGTATTCTGATCATGAGGAAGAAACGCATGTGAGTGTCCTACTTTGGTAGTTGATGCATAGTGTAGATGAACTGTCACTGCATTACCTGATTACATGGTGCCCAGGATCAAGGGTACCACTTGTTTGACCCATTACAGTCTCTTTGTCTGTCCCTCCCTCTCCCTCTATCCCTATATCTATCTTTCTATTTCAATTGTACTCTCCGTTTTTTCATTTCACATAAAAATTGATCCAGTTACATACTTACATAACTCCTCTAAGCATTAGTATTTATTTTAGTTATGCATATCTATTCTCTAGTAAACAAGAAACAAATATACTTTGTTGAGTCATCATGTATGTGCACAAGCCCATGATTTCTCACTCAACAATGTACGACTTTCTTTGCTCTTTAAGTTGGCAATTTCACATCACAACATGCACTATAAAGTCTTGGAAGAATATCTACCGAAAGTCATACAGGCTGATATAGAAATTTGAGACAGTAAGAGCAAGTCGATCATACCACGCCAAGAAAATGTGCAATAAGAACATCCCAATCTTCTTGATATAATGATGGAAGTAGATGTTCGATGCATCCGTTGTCTACCTGAACAAAAAAGTCACAAAATTTCAGCCATGAAAATAGTTAGTTTTTCTGTGACAAGGGAGTAGGGACCCTTAAGGGTCTACCCCAGGGAGGTATTACAGCAACCCATGACCATCCTCTCTAAACCCAGTGGAAAACAAACATAGAAGTTGTCGGCCTGCCACACAGTCACGGCGTTTGCCAGTACCTCTGGACCACCTTGAGGTGGGTACAGCTAAATAATAATGTATTGTTTAATAAAATATCATCATAGGACCAATACCGTATCAAGATCTTTAACATTGAAAGAGGGGAAAGGATAAGATTTTTCAAAATGATGAGGAAACAACTGCATCCATGTGTCATCTCCCATCATAACTACCCGCTTTCCATTTTGAACCATCTGCAAGAGGATCAACCTATTAAATTTAGGCAAGACTAAAAAGTAATATATATTGCAGAAATTTGAACTACAACATCCAGTAGTAATTTAAGCAGAAATAAATTTTGTATATCAAGAAAAGACATAGAGATGTCCATCGACTATCAAGAAGCAAACCTGATACAATAAGTTATCTTCAACAATTGCTGGAGCACCAAAGCTATTCCCAACATCAATAAAAGTAGGCAGTCCACCAGTTGTCAGTCCCTGAAGAAATTATAAAGGAAACACAACACTAGAATCAGATACCTCAAGCTTCAAATTGGCATGAAAGCAATCCAAATTGATTAAATTTTGCTTCATATACATTGTTAACTGGGCACAAGAGATTTGAAGACCTAAACAAAAGACATATGCTTAGAGAATATCCTTAATGTCAAAAGGGGAGAGATGGTAAGCAATAACCAAGAGCACCTGAGCAAATAAGATAAAATCTTAATGGTCCTAGAATCACAGTGCTGGGAAGCAGCATAACTTCTAAGGTAAATCAGGCTAAGTATCAGCTGCCCTCGGGATTTTAGAGCAGTTTTCAGGTTGAATAGTAGTTATCAAACTCGAAAGCAAGGTGCCCATTTCACCAGCTAACCTTGGCTTCCTTGGGAAGCATATGAAACCACCACCAACTCTGTCAATGCACTGTCAATGACCCATCAGACCATGGAAGACAGAGAGAATGCTAGTAAAATTTGAAACAGCAAAGAGGATCATGAAATTAATGAAGTTGTATCCTTATTTCCAAATCTGCTGGAATACATGCACTGGCTTGCTTAAATAGTAACAAACTGGGTCTTCTGTGAAATGAAGAATGATTAGTCAACTAATCATCCCTATGAATGTTGCTAAATGTATGCAAATTCAAACTAGAACAGCATAGGTGATGCCGAACTGATTCTTGAAACATAAAAAGAACCAAGGCTATTGGTATGCAAGTGTTAATCAAGAGATAACAAGGTGTTATCAGAAAAACTCACACATAACAAAAGAGTGTTTGGACATGAATATTATCCATAACTGAAAATGTAGAACCAATATCATTAACAAAAACTTCAGTATTATAAACTTAGCATTCAGTTATGAATGCTAGTCAACATTAACTAGATATAACAGTTTAACTTTACATTAGTTATTCAATCAATATAACAAAAGGAGCAACAATTATCACCTTCAACCGTTGCAAACTGGTTGTAGGTGGATCTGCAATGGCCTTGAAAATCTTAGAACCTGATCCTTGCCCAGAGGCCAGCTTCTGCAGCACTCGTAGCTTGTCCATCCATGGTTTCGATTCTGTGAAAACAAGATGAGTAGAGTTCAGTCATGAAATTGAATTAAATATTCAATCAAACAAGCAATTATCAGGAGGTCCAGTGGTCCACTCACCTTTAAAGAATGTGCTCGGGGCGAGAAAATCAAACCTGCAAAGAAAATGCCATAGAACATAAATGAGATCGTATCCAACTATCAATCAACACAGAGTGGGGGCGGAGGATGGAGAATGACCTGATGGCGTCGAGAACAATGATGACGAGCCGATCGACGGCTGGCTTGGTCCAGCAACTCTGGTGCGGCGAAACGGCAGTTCGGTTGAGATTTGAAGGAGGAGGCGAGAGGCAAGAGGAATTGGAGACATCAGAGCAATTGCTGTAGTAGGGGAGTTCTGTCCGGGTGAGAAGGAAGCCGCGAGTGAATATGAGCAAAGCAGCTCCGTGGAGCAACATTATCAACCAGAACGGCCATATCTGGCTCCATTTTCCGATCCCCCGCCGTCCTCTCCGGCCTTCCTTCGTCTTTTGGCGAGTCATTGTTTTCGGCTCCCAGTTCTTGTCGCAGGAGGGAGAAAGACGATGCAGGAGTGAATGTTTTATTCAGAATGGGCCAGTGTTGACTCAGTCCACCTTTTGATCCCTGAAAGGCCCAAGCCCAACTCATCCACAATCCACTCTCAAATCTCAATATAACCCAAAATTTGAGAAATGCCCTATTTCTTCGAAGAATAAGTGTCACAAATGGTCAAATGTTGCCCCAACTTCAACTAAATCCTCAATTTAGTACCCTAAATTTTTTGGTGATGATTAAGCTATAACCAGTGAGGGTAAGAAGATCATTCCACAATTGAAATATCTCTTTAAAGTTGGTCTCAATTTCTATAGGAGGCATGAGGCTCGTGCTGGAAATGCTTCCTTAAAGAAGGCATGCATGAGCTAAAAAATCACAGACTTTTTCAAGTAAACGTCTTAAAGTTAGGATGATGTCCTTTACTAAAGGTGTTGTATGAGTTGGATCTCTGAATCTTTATTTCTACTTTTGTTTTATATGGATTCCACAATCCTATAGAACAATGTCACACCAGTGCAAGATGAAAATCAAATCATACATAGCAGACATCAACTACTATTGTAAGAGGGGACTAATGTCACCAGAAGAATCCAACCACTAACTATTAGTAATTGTATATGCTCTCTTCCATCAAAATAAACATGTGCAAACATTTCAAGACATTGTATGTACATGGAAATCCCAATAAGCAACAAAATACTAACACCCAACATTTCCACATGAAAATGGAAACTCAGTTTTTATTGTTATTCCACAGAAGAATTACAATATCATATCAATGTACATTGATGTGTTCCAAATGCTCTATTAGTACAATACATTGAAGGTAAAGAGAAGGGAATATGCTCCTGATTGGTTGAGATACCAAAAAAGATTCATGAGCACTAAATCTAAACAAAATGAAAACCTAAGAACATCAATACTGAAAGAAACTGAAGCCATCATGATCTAAAGAAAGAATCCTCCTAAAGAGTATAAACTAAAAAAAACTGATCATGATGGATACAAAAAAAAAACCCAACAGAAGCCACAACCATCCAGCTAACAACATTTACAAACACAACTGAACCTAATTAAGGATCAAGCATAGTCTACATCAGCTTGTAGTAGCAGCTATTACCAGTGAGAAGAATCTGATAGCCTTTCCCACAGGGACACTTGAACTGAACAGTAAAACACTCCCCCACTCTCTCCACACTCACTAATTCTTCAGGGTCTGCCTCAGGTACATCCTGCAACAACACATAACAAAGATACATAGTGTTGTTAACACTAAAAAGAACCATTTTCCTTTTGGTGGCATGAGAAAAAAACACAGCAAATTTAGCTTTTTAATATTGTATTTCATTATTGAAATCCCCAAGAAGATCAAATATTAAATTCATTGGAAGCTAGATCAACATGCAAACACAGAAGAGTCAAGAATCCCTCCAAAAGAGACTATTTAAAAAGCTAATATTTTGAGGAGTGCTACTACCTTTATCATGTTGTTATTGCCATCCTCAGAGCCAGTATTGGGATCTTCTTCTTCGTGCGCGACTTCATTGCACCACTGACCCATCACGGCCAAATGATCCTTCATTCTTTTCAGCCTCTGCATTGCAATGCAGCCAAGCCACCAAAAATTGGAAAGAAAAAATCAAGAACCATATTGTTAAATAAGCAATTCACAAGCGAAACAAAGTAAGAATTTGTTGGGATACCCTGGAATTATCAGAACCCCCTTCCTCGATGAAATCCGCAGCCACTGTTCTGGAGACCTTTGGCGGAGTCCGGGATGCGGTTAGGTCAGACACTGTTCTGCGGAGACTCGGTGGAAGAGGCGGCAATGCGGAGGCCACCCCACCCCATTTCTTCGGTGACGGCGTTTCCGGGTTAATACCCATTTTCACATTGGGATCCGGCGAACGAGGTACTGCCGGCGGCAGGTTGCTCTGAGCCAAGTCAGAAACGGACCGTCGAAGAACCGGGATCGATTGAGCATGAGTCTGTACCCCGAGCGAGGTGGGAAGAGAAATCTTGGAGAAACCACAGAGATTGCAGTCTTCCTGTTCGACGAAATGCCCCTTCGGCGAAGGAGCTTCCGGATTTAAAGCCACCTCCAAATTAGGCTCCGGGGACCGCGGAGGCACTTCCAGAGGCGGTTTGGTTGGGTCAGAATCGCAGCGGCGAAGAACTGGGTATGATTGGGCGTGGAGCAGAGCGGGAATAGAAATCTTGGAGACGCCGCGGAGATCGCACGGGTCCTGTTCGACGAAAAGCTTCTTGGGCTTGGGTTCAGAGAAAGTGGCGGCGGAGGGGGTGGATTCCGGGAGAGAGGAGGAGGAAGAGGGCGATCGGCGTTTCATGGAATTGGAACCGCAGGTGGTGTAGAATGGGCGGTGGGTGGCGGAGGCATTATTATTGTCGGAAGAGTTGAGTCGGAGCAAGGCTATGAGGTCGCAGGACTCTAAGGCTTCAAGGTACTCTGGATCTTGGAAGATAGGCAACTCCAAACCCGATTCTTGATTCAGATCACTCATTTTTGTCTCTCTCTCTCTAGATTCTTTGCACTGTGTTTGCGGAATTGGAACAATATAGGTTGGTTGATGATATGTTGCAGAATGGGAGACGTAGGCTATATATAGCCCATGATTATACGTCCATATTAAGTCCAAAATAACCCCGTCGTTTAGTAGCTGCTCCACCTTTTGGAAATTGCATGTAATATCCACATTTATGACGTGCAATTAAGTATCAACATGCCATATTATGTTTGAAATTTTATCGATTTTACATTGTAAGAAAAGAAAAGTCCAATCAGATAAGGTATGGACTGGTCTAATTACCGGTTTAACAACCATTTAACTGGTCTGATTGGTTGATCGGCGGGATCGCGTGAGGGGCACATGTACCATGGAGGTGCAACTAACTATGTGACGCAAAGAGGTATGAGGTCATGGATGAGGAACAAGTTAGTTGATAACCTTACTAACTCAGTTGGGGGTTGGCAAAAGACATATTGTGTGATTGTGTTTCGTGAATGTTGCAATTGACACATGTCAGCATCGGAGCGAAAGAGATGATTAGAATATGATAAGATAAGGCTGAAGAAGGTGGGCTCGCTCCTAGGACGAGTCAGGCCCTTGTCTCAAGAGCCCCTTACAAGCGTAATCAGCTAAGGAGATGGTTGTAGATACATTCAGTAACATGGCGTGTTGCAGGTGGTGGTAGCGGCGAGGAGGAGCCACTAGACGAGTAGTGATGGGGGAGATGTGACATACACGTGGTAGATAACTACTCGTGCGTGATAAGTGTGTGAGACACGTAGCGCATAACAACTGGCAAATGAGGAATTCAATGAAGTACCATAATTAACCTTAATCACAAAACTTAAAAGGCCCCGGTAAATCAACAATAAAACAAACTTCAAAAACTAGACAGTCCAATACAGGCTTTGAATGATCACAAATAAAATTAAAAATGCACTTATTCCTGTTAGTAAAAATAACCGACTACTATGCACAAATAGAGAACCCCAAGAAATGCCACGATGACTAGAAGCCGCACATAAAAGACTAGTTTCTAACCAAGTTTTAAGATACGGATTCTCAGACAAGACATGAGAATTGAGATTCTTCCAGAGCAAGTAGCAAAATGAAAAATGACAATCTCTAAGTACACGAGATAAATCTTCAAGATCGTAAAAACATCCATGGCAGAAAGTATCGGGATGCTTTGATAAAAACATAGAACAGTCCATTATCACATTTAATTCACTTTCTTTAACCGTGTACAATCCAGATTAAAATTACACTGCTTCAGTTGGCATTACACCATGTGGGTACACTGACATTGTATGCATTTAGGGGAAAGTTACACTGCTCCTAAATGAATAAATGTAAATAATCAGTACTCATCCATTTCGGACGTTTTGGCAACCAATTATCAATAGGAGAACAACCTGCCTGCCAGAAGCCGGATACAGCCAGCTAGCCATCTTGCTTGAATGACAACAGCAGCTACTACCAACACAAAGAAAATGAACTAGTTGTGTTGGTCTTCCCAACACATAAATAAACATCAACAATTCAACATTGTTCCATGGATGCACATCCTAGGATAGAACCACGAGCCGACCCATACATAGGCCGGATTTCCCTCCATTCCAATGGCCTAACTGAAGGATCGCACACCCTCACAAGACCCAACCTCACTATGTCAAACCTTCCAGCTCCTGCTGCTTCCCACTTTAGAACCTTCCCTCCCAACACATATAGTTCGCATCTTAATACAGCAAAACCATAACCAAAGGCTCCCAAAGCTCTGGAGTGCCCGGGAAGAACCACTGGAGGAACTGAACCCACATTGTACCACTCTCCCTTCTCATTATCCCTTGTTTTAATCAAGCTCTCACCCCAATCAACTACAGTGTATACTCGATCATCCACCATCACCTGGACTGCAAATTGCATCGCCTTTGAGAAAGGCCAGATGTCCTCAACTGTGCACCATTTTCCAGTTGATGGACTGAAGACTTCAGATGTGTTCTGCTCTGGCCGGCCAACCTGTTCACTCAGAACGTGAAAGTTGCTTTTATATGCTAAGCCTAGGCATTCCATCTGTGGGCTGGGCATTGGTGGCAATTCCTCCCATCTGCAATTTTTTTTGTTCAGTTTTACTAAAATAAAAATATACTCTGTATCTCAAATAAATAAAAAGGAAAGCATTGCTCTCTCATATCATTTTGAAAAAGAAAATTAAGAAATAACTCATCGCCAACTTCATAGCCAGAAAGAGGGAAGATAATAAGGGTGAAAGCCAAAAACACAAACATAACAAGGCGTGTACAAAAGGCATTATATATCAGAATGAGACAATAAAAAAGCAATAATGTCATTATAGCTCAAGGCAGATTGTCCTATAAAAATAATTTAAACATATTACACTAGCACGTTTGCCCAAAATGACCTAATCACAAACAATACTCTCAGATCACAAGACCTTTCCAGAAACAAGTGTTAACAAATTCAATAAGTGGCCCTCAGAAGATTATCCCTCAAAAAACAGCATATTGCAGGAAAGAAAATAGATGTGTCAATATCAGGATGATAAAATGATAAGAATGAAAATCCATTATCAGATGTTCACTTGGAAAAAGCTTATTCAGTCATAATATACAATGAGTCTGAATGTGTTCATACTTCATCTTGAAAGAAATGAAAGGACAAAAGAAAATTTGTATATTTACAAAAATCATTGCAGTAGAAGCGAACTGTTCCCTGCAAAAGCAAATGTGTCGCCTATCAAAATCCTGAATGGTGTAAATGAGGTGTGCATCAATTGACAAAAGGACACAAAATCCAACCATAGAACAGTTCCACTATTAACAAATCCTCAAGGTAGGTACCAATGAAACCTTCTGCTCTGATTTTCGTGATAGAAAATTACGTGTTTTCTTACTTCTTACTACGAGATGGAAGTACTCATATTTAAAGTCAAATTTTAAGATAGTTTTGAAGTGATAAGTTAGACTGAAACAAACAGATCACAAAACAATACAGTGGAATAGCGAAGCCAGAAGCAAGGAAGCAAAAGGATATCTTAAGGCAAACTATTTTAAGTGCTGAATCATGGAAGGTAATAGATCATTTGTATAAGAAAATCATCATCTATATGATTGATTAATCAAGTAATAAATTTAGGCAATTTTCTCATATTGCAATGTAAAAGAAAAAAGTGTGCAATATCATGGCTGCAGAAACAGGTGATTCCAGGATTCTAATACACCATCATCACTTAAATAAAATCACTAATTGATTTAACAGCCAGGCTGACCATATGCAATAGAAGAGGAAAAATTCAGTCACTACAACATAATATAATTCATCCTTATAATTTCATTCTTTTATTTTTATCATTCATGTAATAATTTTTCTAACTTCCTTAGAGGTGGAAATGCTCTAGCAAATGATTAATCACAAAAACAAATGAAATCGACAGTTATTGATCAGTTCAAACAGTAGTGCAATTGCCGAAGAAAAAAAATCATAATTATGCACATGAACGTACTTGTCAGTCATTGGATCATAAACCTCAGCAAAAGAGAGCCCCCTCGACCAAGTTAAGTTCCGCCCCCCAGCAACATAGACCTTGCCAGAGATAACACTGCATGCAAAGTGAGATCGCGGTGTTTGCATACTAGATAGAGTAGTCCACTGTTTTCTGAAGGGATCAAATTGTATGACCTCATTTGTCACAGTGGGCTTCAGGTGAGATAAAGCTGGGTCATTTGTTACGTAACACCCACCAATCACGAGAAATTGATTGCGAACACATACACAAGAAAATCCATAATGTTGTCTATCATCAGCCCTTACAATCTTTGGCAGGGGATGCCATATATTTGCTTCAGGATCATAGGCAGCCCATAAGTTGTTAGACCTTTCTGTCAAAACGAATAGCCAATCTCCGCACCATCCCTCCCTTGCTTTATAGTTACCGTAATCCAATCCCCGGATCAAATCTCTCCACTTTTTACAGACAACTTCAAGTTGTCCGTGGTATCCGTGTGACACCCGCGCCAAACATCTCAAACCCAAATCATCTGGCAGTCCAGGAATTATAGGCTGGCCGGAGACAGACTCCCTAAAGTGCAAAGTTCAACATTATAAAGGGACCAAAAGCTCAAGAACATAAAAACCAAAGCACAGAGAGGTGCAAAACAACTAAAGCCACTGTACAAAAGGGTGTTGTTCTTATGTCAAATTCAGCATAGCTCAAACAATATTTCACAAACAATGTTCTTCAGTGGTTCCAGACACATTAAAAACTCAAGAGCTCGTGTAAATTCTTGACATAAGAAGCACAATCCAGAGCTCAATTATTGTTACATGCATCTCAAAATACGTCAAAACAGACAAGACAATTTTTTGAAGAAAATAATAAATTTGCACGTTTGACTTACATCGTCTAACAAATGCAAAAGGTTGTGATCAAATCAGTGGATATGGGCTTCTGGCTGGTGTTCCTGAAAGAGCGAGCATTGATTGAATGGAGGGTGGAAGACAATCTCACCAGGGGCAGATTGATTTGGCTCAAATTGTCCGCAAGTTAGCTACTTTGAATTTGATTTTGGCCCTAACCTAACCTAATAGGTGTAGAAAGAAACAACGCATTCGATCAGCAAAGACAGTAGGCGCAGAGTCACATACAGGCCCTCGTCGTTGGAAAATGAATTGAAGAATTTGGGAGATAATTTTGAGTCCCAACGTAGAGCATTGGAAGCTGATTGATTAAAGTCAAAATGAATTTGTAAGGAAAATTAGTTTTCTTACTTTTCGTTTTCCCCAAATTATATACGTTGTTACGGAGTATTTTAACTTATATTATTATTATTTTTATATAAATTTGTAAAAAGTTGGATAATTACAAATTACTACCATGTTAAATATACATTTTGCACGTTTTCACCCTAAATTATTTTTTCAATATGTTAAATGCTCCGTCAGTTAAATCCTAAAAATACCTAAATATTCTTTATTTTTTTACACGTTGCCACCATATTAGATACACATTTTACACGTTACTACCCTAAACTTTTTTATACAGTCAAATTCCGTCAAAGTTAACTAACATAATGAAAATTTTGTAGTTTAGGGTAGTAATTTGCAACGAAAAAAAGCTTAGGGTAGTAATGTGTAATTATCCTTAAAAAATTTCATGTACAATTTCGTTCGTTCGTTTCGTTTTAATTTTTTAAACTATCGAACATTTAAATTTAGTTTAAATGTTTTAATAAGATTTCACTTTAGTTCATAAAAATGTTCAAATTGCTTCCAATTATTTTCATTTTGTTAGTTTTGGTTATGATATCAATCAAGTAATGCTAACATAATTTATCTTATATTTTTGGGGTAATTACAGTAAGCCTTCTTGAACTATCGTCGTTTTCAGTTTGCACCCCTGAACTTTGGTTTGTAACTTTTAGCACCCCTGAAGTAGCAAAAGATCTTTTCATTAGTTAAAGTTAACGAAAAATGTCAGTATAGGCACATGACCCATTTATTTTTGGAAATCCCCAAAATGCCCTTCACTATCCTTCTTCTTCTTCAACACTCGCCGGAAACTTCATGAACTCATCGGAAAGTTCATAGTCTCGCCGGAAAATTCATAAACTCGACGGAAACTTCATGAACTCGCCGAAAAGTTCATAATCTCGTCAGAAACATCATAATCTCGCCGAAAAGTTCATAGTTTTGTCGGATTGTTCATAATTTCGCCAGATTGTTCATAGTTTAACCCCTTAAATTATTGATTTGAACAATAAAAAACCCTTGAATTATTGATTTGAACACATTAAACACAAACACAAATCCAAACAAATGTTAACAATTTTTTTCATTTACCAAAAATTATATAACAAATTCGATCCGATTTACAGATTTCTTCAACAAATCAAACCCTAACAAATTTCTTCAAATACGATTCTTAAAAAAACAAACAAAAAAAAAAATCCTAATCCATGTTGAAGACAGCCATGGGCTAAGCCTCGTCGGAGCCGAAATCGAGCAGTGATGTCTTCTCCGGCAAAACCGAGCCTCCAGCCAC